>JAUEPT010000122.1:0-124015 GCA_030435635.1 Armillaria borealis
CATTGCACTTGCATGAACCGCAGCAATGGCATGTCATTCGGAATCAATGGTATGTGCACAATTTCCACAGCTTCTAGGCTAAACTTTGGTACAGGTCTTATCGTCAATGAGTGGTTTCACTGGGGGCGATCAGACTTAAGCCACGAACAATTGTGTCTTTGTTACCTGGAGGGATGTAGATGTAGGCTTCTACTTACTTAACACCGACACAATCACTCTTGTTCTAGACTGGAGGAAATACGGAAGGGCATATCTACTTTGCAATAAATCTAGCTGTCACAGCAAAGCAATATCTGAACGGTTTGACCCGATGTCTACCCGGAAATAACGGTCAGCCAAACAGGCAGAGTCCACTGTATGACCTTACAGGTATTTCTTTTGTATGTCGTCGCCATCCATGGCGAGAATGTCGCCCTGTGCTCTCGTTAGCATGCTCCAGATAAGAACGGAATAAAGGCAAACATGGCTTAGTCTGATAGTGAGCAGCGTCGGACAATCCCTGATATCTCCTTTGCTGCAGAAATCCATCGCTGCATCAGATCCTAGCAAAAGGCCAGCGATGAAACCTTGTACTCCTTGCTTGTCATCGCTGTGGAACTTCGCATATTCAGTACAAAGCTTGAGCTCTATGCGCTTTCAAACTTACGGTCATGGACTGGTTTGGGAGATATGCAACACTATCTGGCCTTTGGTTCAAGTTCAGTTAGTATCGTAAAGATTCATACCTGAGTAGCTCATTAAAATCTGGTACGTTGAACAATATCTGCTTGAGTGTCTGGAGTATGAACCTTTTGGCCATTTTCAGGCCTTGCGATTCTTGATTCCACTCTGTAGTGTTGGCCCCTCCCCCTATGTACTGTTACTTTACCGTTAGACAGCTAAACATGTGAGCGTACGATGAGACCTACCTTGTAAGGTTCACCGGCTAACATCCACGTTAGTAGATCAGGGACAAGTCAGGTCCAGAAGCTTACAGTTATGAGAAAAATAGTTTGTATACATGATACCCCTGCCTGTATTGGTGTGTAAAGTATGGTCGCAATATGGGGTATCTGAGTCTCACCTCGATGCTATGAGGTGCACCGTTAGCACAATCTTGAATGTGTACAGAGAACGTACCCGTCAGAGTGGGGTGCGTTGAAACACCATCTTTCCGTCACCGCTACTGCTTTGGTATACCTGGAGGATTTTGTTCACTTTGTTAACTCCAAGCTCAGAAGGCCATACTAGGTGGATTGTGCTAATGGCAGCATAAGTAATTTCGGTTCGCTGTTACAGACTATATGTTACCTGGTTCCAGTTATGTCGAACGAAATAATCTCCTTGACAAAGGGCGATGGTTTGATTCAGCCTACGGTGCATAGATGGAAAGCTGATATTTCTTAAGAGCATGTATGCACTTGGTGTTCAAATACATACACCCGAGTGGGTTGCACCAATGTAGCTTGTTCTCAATGACTCTTGTTTCCCACTGCTCTGCAAGCTCACTCTGCTCCCTGCAGTAGTCACAAATTAGTTGATCCCAGTAGTAACTACATGGCTGTGGTCAGTTTTCAGGGATATAAACTATACAGAAAAGCTCACCGAGGTGTTAATAAACCACACTGTGAACAGTGGTAAGCAGAAGGTTTTCCCGTGTCCTTACCGAGCCCAATCTGCTGATCATTGCACGTGAATCTGGTCACTAATACAGATAGCAAGAAGTTGTTGTTCAGGGCAAGTTCAGCATCAACTCCGACAGTCCAAAACACACAGCATCCTTGGTGCAGGCATATGGGACCTATATCGTATAGGACAGGGCTGTAGTTTTCACAGAAAGGACATATAAGTATGGTCTGCTTTGGCGCGTACACATCGTAGAACACATGTTCAGGTCGCCACCACATGGTGCTCTGTTCCTATAGGTCATGGACATGAAAGAAGCACATCTAAGATATGGAGCGCTTACCTCGGTGTACACGAATTTAAACATAGCCTTGCAATAGATGGCATTGTTCGCTATCTCATCCCATTCGTCCGTCACCATGTACTTTCCCAGCTGGCAGTAGGCGATGGGTTTGGGGAGTACATATGGAAACAAGGGATAGTCATCGCTGATGTATACAACGATTGGAGACTTGGCGTCGTACGCGGATAGGAGTGATGGTTGATGGTCCTGGTATTGAGCATCGGAGCCACTGCGTCGTGGTGAGTGAACATTGGTGTACAGTGTCATTGTTTCTTACACGTATGATATAATGATCTCTCCATGAAACAAGAATGTGTCTCGCCTGTGAAAGGGTCAGTAAATGTCAACTCATACAGAATCAACCTATGGCACTGTGTTTTTAGTTAGTAAGAGTCCAACCAGCCTTCCCTGTCACATGTAGACTCCGCTATGATAGCTCTTCATAACTTGGGATCCTTTGCACAGTCCTTGATGCGATGTACTCCACAGTGGGGGTAGCCACCATAACTTGGGGGGCATAGTCCTAGGGCGAAGTTAAATGGTTGGGGTGAGAATATAATGTTTTCGCTGAGACGCCGGCCGGCATTTAAAGGTACGGTGTCATCCACATGGCTGGCAATTGCAGCTCCGGTGACTATTACTAAACCCCGTCCTTGCCACCATGTCTGTAGTCGAATCAAACATCGACGAACAGTCAGACACCATGGTTTTGCATATGTGGTGTCATGATTCACATGTAAACAATATAAGCAAAGCGGTAAATAAGGTCGCCCATGATATTTCAGCAAACCATCCACCGGATCGCGCCACAGTTGTGAGTTCTTCTTAACTTGCGACAACTTGTTGCTGAGGTCGACCTGGTAGGATCATATTGTGGAAACCCTCTGCACCCTCAATGGTGAATACATATTTGAAAACGGCTTGGATCACCTGTGGGCGAACAGGGGGGGGGATAAATTGACACTAGTACATGTTAATCACCCTCGCCATTGGCTAAACTGACCCTTGCAGTTTCAAGAGGAATATGCTCGCAAGAGAAAAGTGGGTCTGGAGCCTTTTCTTCTTTGGGACACACATTGGAAGGCCTTTTTCTCCAGTGTGGATGTCGCGTTTGAGACCGAAGTAAAACAGTGGCTTCCTTCTTCGGAATGGGTCATCCTGGTTGCCAGCCAAATGGGTTTTTTGGCATACTTTCACCTTGATGGTCACATATTAGGCCCTGCCGATCTGTCTAATTGGAGTGTTTGGCCTGTTGCAGTCAAGGAACTGGTGAGCGAGTGTTTCCTGTTGTTCGCTGCCTTGTTTAAACTTATGTTCTATTAGTGTCAAGGTTGCTTGGAGCACACACTCAGCTGTCAGTATACTGGCCATGAGAGTACAGGACCCTGTCGAGCATGTGTTCTTACTGACGACAAGTGTGTCTCGTCTACTGTATCTGACTGTGCCAATGCGGAGCTCTTTAACCTTACTGACCTCATGTTTGCAGCCGATACCATCATACGGGACAATATATCCTTAGTACAAGAGAGAGAGACTCGATCCTTGGCGTCTATGGGACTATATGCGAATGCGACGATGGATCTGGTCTGGGCTGGATTTAGCGAGCTGAGGAATAGCCTCACGTGGGTTCCGGCAGAAGAGGTGGAGAATGGATCCTCGGTATATACATAATTTGTAATTGGACTAATTGGACTCCGTGGGATTAAATTTCATGACATGTGCTAATTTTGCCTTTGCCTCTAATGTCGTCGTCTTCCGTCGCTGCTCCCACAACTTTTGCCAGTGGCATGCTCTGTGGTCACGAGCCACTGTTCTTTCGAGTGCACGGAAAAGTCTTAACTGTAGAAGATATAACAGCTATTGGCACTGAAGCAAGACGGTATATGCGATCCAGGTGGAGTTTTCAGCATAGCTGGGATGATGATGAAAGGGGCAAGTTGCTAAGGAGTAAGGTAAGGTTATGTTTTTTTTCGTGACCATGGATATTTATGTTAGGCAGACTTGTTTGTTGGCCCGTTTGAATCGATTGGGTAGCTGGACCTGTACCCGAGAGGAACTTCTCGATGATATACTGACAACGTTTGACACCTCTCCATCCAGGTTAACATGGGCAAAACCGCTTACAGTGGAATCAGAGGTACGAGTTCTAATTTCGATGTTATGGGGAGACACACAGAGGACTTATGGTGCTTGTGACCCGTGGTCAATCAGGATCTAGAACCCTCTGAGTCGTCATCTCAGAAACGACAGTCGCAGGTAAGATGATTCCATGTCAGCACATTCCTACTGACATATGTTGTACTACCAGTGGTTTTCGAAGCTATCTCCGCCCTCTCAACAAATTCTTTCACCAACGCCTGCCTCTCCATCACCGTCCATCAGCAACCTGTTTTCTGACGAAGTAAGAGGGTCTCTGTAATATGCTCTATGAAGCATACTCATTTTTGTGAAGGTGTGGAGCTCACCTATCTCCATTCCTCCAATAACAGTTCACGGCTATGGCACGTTGAATGACGGGGCCAAAATCTATGGTCAAGGTTCTCCCTCTCCCATTCTGCTGACCAGTGCTATCACCCAGCCTTCATCAATTGAACAAGCTGGAGTTGTATCAATGTCTTCTGCCTCAGCCAACACCCCGGATGCATCTGGCCCATCGAGTGAACCCTTAATGACAGCTGTGACCAGCACAGAGGCATTCCACACTTTGTTGGTTTCTCCTATGCCGTCTATGTCTCCAAATAAAGACGTATCCGGTCTGGCGAGGGAAAAGAAAGCCACGGCTTCAACCAGCATTGAATTGGTTGATGCTCTGCCTATATATCCTATACTGACCCTGATTCAGGAGAAACAGGGATCTATGGGGGGGGGGTCGAAACGGAGGTTACTGCTTCGAGGAGACCGGAATTACTTGCTGCACCGAATAATATGGGGTCTGTCTTCGATGACAGGTCAGTTCCTTCAGCTGGCCCATTACAAGATGTGCTGGATGAATTGGCGGAGGCTCCTATGAGTGTAGAAGTGAGTTTGCTCACATTTGTGCTTAACCAGTGCTGACGATGTTAGGTGTTAAGCATGTTCCAGAAAGTGATCAAGGAGACGGATGAAAAAGACGACGCTGTGCGGCTGGGGAACTTGATGGAGCTGGCCAGAAGAATGGATGCCAGCAAGCACTCAGCCACTCGCAAGCAAGCTGGTGACGAAGTCTGGTTCCAGCTCATGTTCACAAACATATGGAAGACTAAGACAAGGACTCTAAAGGGTTGCAAAGTTGCTAACAGAGTCAACATTGCCAGCTGGGACTTAATACCTGTGAAGGGGGTGAAAGCGGTATGTCAACTCTTCACACACTTTTGTTTATTTGCTGATTCAAATAATGATAAGTGTACATGCTGCGCCACATTGTATCCCTGCGAGTATACCTCATGGAACGACATTATGAAGTGCCACGAGTGTAAAATGAATGGGAAAAGTTGTTCTTGGGCTGATTCTGCAAAAGTGGTGCACGACAGTGACTCCGAAGACTCCGTCATTGAGATGCTCACTGCAGTCGACATGAAAAAACGGAGTTTTGAGAAGATCGACAACCCCATCACTTCCCTCCCTTCGAAAAGATCCAAGACTCATGTGGTTACCGATGACGCCCGGTTGTGGAAACCATGGAAAGCGGATCTTCCATTGGATAGAGTGACTAGGTCCAAATCTACAGCGAATAAAGGACCGGACCAATCGAATAAAACTTCCAGATCGAGTTTGAGTTCTAAACAGCCAGACATGTTGTTGGTCGATGCCGATGAAAACAACACACAGAAAACGACGGTTGATAGAGGTCTTCAGCTCTGTCCTTCTGCTAAAATTCCGACAGTCACTTTGAGGTGGTTTCTGCCACCTGTTCACGGGGAACGAGCATCTGCGCCGGTTCCTAAACTGTCAACTTCTAATACTCCGGAATTGTACACCCTTCCACCGGTATCTGTGGAGGAGATCCTTGACCATGCTGGCAGTCCTCTGAACGCGGAATGAGTGAAGGTGCTGTTTGAATGATGGGAAACCACGGTGGAAGAAGTCAAGGCCCAGCTCAGAAATATGAGTCTGGAGGAGATCATTCAAGAGGCCGCTCATATCATCGTGGATCGAGCAGAACTCAACAATACCATCGAATCGCTGGAGCTCAAGTGGGACAGAAACAAGCAGATGCAGGATGAGATCTTCGAGATGGTGTCCGAACGTTTCATGAGCTTCCAATCGGACTTCATTGAAGAGGTCATATGTATCAAACAGAAATGGCAAAGCCAGTAGTTGTAATTGGAATTTGCAAATGTTATCATCTTGGAATGTGCATGTGATGTTGAATTCGTTTTCTTTTGCTGTTCCCATTCTCCCCATTCCTCTCTTTCACAATCCATGACCAACCGTGTCCTGGTACTATGCTATTTCTGTGGTGGTATATTCTTGCATTTATACTCTGTTCTGACCTTCATAGGGGTTCTGGCCCCTCGTATCTCACTAATGACCTACATTCTACTGTGGTCAACATGTCTCTGTGGTTGCTGTACTCCAGTGAAGTCAACAGCAGCATAGCTGACTGCGGCGAGAGCTCTGTACCATCTGCACACCTCGGAACACACGGTGCAGTGATAGTCGATGGGTCTCGCTGGCGTCAACCCTACTTGTCTTTCAGATCTCAGGTCGGATACTCATTGCTGTCCATCTTCGCTGTCATTTTAGATGCCACATTTCCTGGCCTGTTCAGGGAGGGTTGGATGGGCAGAAT
Organism: Armillaria borealis; assembly: GCA_030435635.1. NCBI lineage: Eukaryota > Fungi > Basidiomycota > Agaricomycetes > Agaricales > Physalacriaceae > Armillaria > Armillaria borealis. The sequence goes on from JAUEPT010000122.1 coordinate 6,720, forward strand.
ATACCTTGTCTCTGCCACACCCGAGTGCAGTATGAACTTGCAACTGGTAACTAACTTATGTGCAGAGCTGTCGGCCTTTGAATTTATGTGACTTGGTATTTCCAGTCCTTGTGTACCCACACCGTTTAAATTGCTTCGTTCTTTGACAAGCAAAGCCATGAATTGGTGTGTTGATGCCATTGTTTATAAATTGGCATGTGCCTTTGTGCATGTTATAAAAAACTCAACTGTCTACTTGGCCGGTTGGAAGGCATGCATATGCATGGCGATTCAAAGAAATCCAGTGGACCTAAGATATCAGTGCATGGTGCATGCTGTATTGCATCCAAGCAAAACAGTTCTCAGAGTTTATTATCGTTTTTTAAGGTTTGCTATTCGACGCCATGATTTTCAGGCTGTTTCTCGCCCTGGTTTGCTTATAGTGGTTGGTGTTGATGTTCCAGCATTCCTTCATTTAGCTCAAATTTGTAGAGTCAGACTATAACTATGTCGTTGGTGTATTCGCCATACTTTATGTTGTCATCGGCGGCACATCAGTTTTCCTTGTCATCCAACAGGGGGTGATGTCCGATCCTTGGACCAAGCACCGCCAATTCGTAGACCAAGTCGCTCTGCACCTTGAGGTGGTTACAAACTCAGAGAGGTGTCATTCAATGGCTTGTCAGGATACATTGTCAATGAATGGGACAAGGACAGCCTTGAAGGTAGAGCCCTCAAATTCGCTGCATACATGTCGTGTGAAAATAGTAAGCCTTACAACAAGAATGCAAACAAGAATGAAATTGAGGCTTTGACTGATTTCCCTCCCCTACCTCCATCGACTGATCTCCGGCATGATATCATGAGATGATGCTGCCAACATCTTCAACCAGAATTGATTGAAGAGGCAGGGTGTGTCGTATGTGGTCAGCTTGTGCTCAAGTCTTCGCTGATATGTACAAAGAGCATGAAAAATCATTTTGGTATTTTAAATGTCCCCGATATCACAAGAGTGGAAAGAAGGAACGACCACGAGCGTGCACAGGAATACAAAGGCACTGTCCTAGATCACAGTGCGGATGGGGTTTGTGAGCCGTGCCGAGGGGCTTTGTATAAAAATAAAATGCCTGAACACGCATTAGCTAGAGGTACTTGGTTAGGTGAAGTGCCTCCTGTGTTGCAGGACCTCACATTCATGGAGAAAATGCTCATCGCCCGCATGCGACATACCTGTGCATTTGTGCAAATCTCCACAGGCATGAGGAAAATGAAGGCCAATGTCATCGCCTTTGAAAATCCAACTCCGAAGATCTACGATATATTGCCTCCTCCAATTGAAGATATCCAGGAAGTCATGGCTATTCTTTTCACTGGGCCTGCCAAACCTACTCTAGACGACTTTAAACGAACTCCGGTCCTGGTACGCAGGAATCCGGTGTTTAAAGCTCTCAACTGGCTGCGACTGAATCATGTAGATTACCTTGATATCCAGATATCTCGAGAGAACCTAGCTTGATATCCTGAGGATATGCCACCAGTATCGGTGGAATATAAGGAGAGACTGACAAATAAGACTCCCAAGGGTATAAGTGTACATGATGATGATGAAGAGGATGGTGTTGAAGATGGAGAATGTCCCTTCATTGTGCACGGCCTGACTGGAGAGGACCTTGAGACTATGACTTCCACTGCAATGAAGAGTCGCGGTGTACTACATTTAAATTCCAATGGAAAAGTGCTAGCTGTGGGTCAGAGTGCACATTCCAAAAGCATCTGGAATAACCCCCATCTATACCCAAAGTTATTTCCTTGGCTGTTTCCCTATGGTAAGGGTGGTATTGGGGATACTATGTTCTCTGACGATAAACATAAGAGACTGTTAATGATGTACCATGACAAACGATTCCAGCGGGACCCAACATTTGCTTTTGTTGCATTTAGTCATATACAAGTGAAGGCTTCAACTTCTGGAACCTTCCTGTTGGCTGATAGAAAGAACTTTCAGGCCATTACTCAATGGTTAATGAATGTCAATCAGTCTGTATTGAACAACTTGGCGATACATTTGGCAAACGGTGAGCATATAGTGACTCGAACCGATGCAGAAAAGGCCTGTTACCAGATAATCAGAGATCTGGACCATGTCGCTGGAAAGGTTCATGGAACTGCAACAACAAGGCAGTACATGAACAATGAAATATGGTCCTTGATTGCGGACAAAGGCGCACCATCATGGTATATTACACTTTCGCCAGTAGATAATCAACATCCACTGTGTCTATATCTTGCTGGGAGTGATAAACATTTCATTGAGATACCACTTCTCGATCACAAACAACGTCAATGTTTAATTGTGAACAATCCAGCTGCTGCAGCATGGTTTTTTAACTTCCTAGTCAATCTATTTATTGAAGAATTCTTAGGATGTAAAGGAGACAAGCGATCTGAAGGCTTCTATGGTAATACTAGTGGTTATTATGGAACTGTTGAGCAACAAGGTTGACTGACATTACATTTACATATCCTATTGTGGATCAAAGGTGCACTTAGCCCTCAAGAAGTACGTGACAGAATTCTGGACAGCACGTCTGATTTTCAGACAAAGATAATTAACTGGCTTGAAGCTTGCCACACTGGCGACTTTTTCTTGGACAGCAAACAAGAAGTTTGGGCTGCAGTGGATGAGAGAAGTAAGAATGGAGACTATGTGGATCCCACCTTAAAATTACCTGCACCACCACCTCCATGTTGTACTGCAGTCCATGACAACTGTCCAAAGTGTGATGATACAAAACATTGGGAGAATGAGTTTAGAGCGGAAGTTGATGACCTTGTCATATGCTCCAATGTGCATGATTGCGAGAGGTATCAAAAGAAGGATGGGACTTACAGTCGAAAGAAAACATATACAGGATGCAAGGACAATAGATACAAGAAATGCAGGGCACGGTTCCCACGTAAGTTATATAGCACTACAGAGGTAGATGTGGATTCTGGATCTTTGAATATAAAGAAACGTGAGCCATGGATTAACACTTTCACACCAGAATTGACATATGTTATGCGTTGCAATACCGATGTGACCAGCTTGTCCTCAGGCACAGCAATCAAAGCCATTGTATTATACATATCCAACTATATAACCAAGTCTTCTTTGAAAACACATGTAGTTTTTGATGTCATTTGTGATATATTTGCAAAAAGCACTGATGTACTACAGTCACATTTACCAGAGAAGGAAAAGGCTCGACGGCTGATTGGAAAGATTGTGAATCTGCTTGCTGTAAAGTTAGAGTTGAGAGCCCCAATGTTGGCCATGTATTTGTTGGGGCATCCTGATCATTATACTGACCATAAATTCATTCCATTGTATTGGACAAACTTTGTAAATGAGGTTCGAAAATTCTGGACACCTTCTAATGAAGATTCAGAAGGCTCAGACAACATGATTATTGTTAGACAGGGTGGTGAGTTGCATGGTTTCTCTCCAGTGATGGACTACACTCTCTGTAATCGAGAGCTGGATCACTTGTGCTTGTATGATTGGGTACATCTGTGCAAACAAGTACAGAAGTGTAAATCAAAGAAGGCAAGAGATGCAGATACAATTTCCAATGACTACACAAATAACAGAGACGATGATGCTCAAGAGGACATGCCAACCCATAAGATTCCAAAGAACAGGTATTTCTTTTTAGATGAGCATCCTTTCAAAAAGACTCATTATCTACAAAAACGAAAGGAAAATGAATATCTGATACTAAATTTTGTTGGAGGCACTCTTCCTCGACGGGATGGTGGTGATCGTGAATATTATTGTTGTACTATGCTGACATTATTTAAACCATGGCGGTCCAGTGCTGATCTTAAAGAGTCAGTACAAAACTGGCATGAGGCATTTGAATCTTATGCATTCTCAAGCTGACAATTAGAACTCATGGATAATTTTAACCTTAGGTATGAATGCTTAGATGAACATGACGATTTCCATGCACAGATACGTAAAAATGATGGGTCAAGTTTACTTATACCAAGCTGGGATGATGAGATTGCAAAGGAGCTGGGGGATGATTATTTCCCAACCATAGATGCAAATGCAAAGCAATTTGATGTTGATGTTGAGGCTGCCTTGGCAAAGCAGGGACATACTGATTTACTTCATCTGCAACAAATGAAAGAGATGCGTGATATCCTAAGAGGTGCACATTGGACATGTGAAGGTATACAGGTCAAACAGATTGTTCCATTGCCTCCACCGGAACGTATTCTCAGTGGAGGTCAATGGTTTTCAGAAGTCCAGAAAAAGAAGGAAGAAATGTTGGAGCAGCGAATGAAGTCCTTACCTGAACACAACAGTCACAAAGAGTTTCATAAATTTAAACCTAATGAGGTGAAAATAGTGGACAAAAAATATCTGGAGAGGAGATATCATTCGGCTGAATTTAAGGCATCTATTGATTCAATATCAACAGACTTTAATCTGAATACTGAACAAGATAGGACATTTAGAATTGTTGCAAATCATGCTACTAGTCCTTACAGTGACCAGTTGCGCATGTATATTGGTGGTATGGGTGGTACCGGTAAAACACAAGTGTTAAAGGCATTGGTCAAGTTTTTTGAATTGAGAAATGAAGCACACCGTATTCTGATTGTTGCACCTACTGGTACTGCTGCAGCTTTGCTGGGAGGTTATCCTTATCATTCAGCTTTTGGAATTAATGAACAAACACAAGGTGATGGGGATGGATCAAAAGTAATATCCACATTGACTGGTGTTGACTATGTGTTCTTAGATGAAGTGTCTATGCTGTCAGCCTATGACATGCATAAGATCAGTAGGAAATTATGTCTGGTTCTTGGTGTCACACACAAGCCTTTTGGTGGATTGAACATGATATTTGCTGGTGATTTTGCACAGCTGCCACCCATTCAAGGTGAGAATGCTTCATTATATGGGCAAAAAATTGGTGAGAAATCTAGTTCCGAACGATCACAAGAACAAGCAATGGGTAAGTCACTTTGGCATCAGATAACAACTGTAGTGATCCTCTGAGAGAATATGCATCAGAAACAACAATCATCTGAGGATTCTAAGTTGCGAACAGCTTTAGAAAATTTACGCTACAATGCATGTACTCAAAAGGACATCGCTTTTTGGGAGACAAGAGTGATATCCATGATGGATGGCAAAGCTTCTGTCTCAGATGATAATTTCCATAATGTATCTGTGATAACCTCTTGGAACATACATAAAGATGAGGCTAACTTGTTGGGTTCTGTTTGATTTGCAAATGAGACAGGGCAAACTCTCACAGATTTTTATTCTGATGATAGCTTATGCAAGGTGCCTAAACAGCCAGATGAAGATTCTAATGAGAGGTGGGATAGATGCAAGCTCATTTATTTGAAAGAAATCACAAACGAGTTCCAGCATGCATTCTGGAACCAACCTCCGTCCAGCACAGATCTGAAGATTCCAGGAAAACTTAGTTTGTGTGTTGGTATACCAATAATGATTCAACGCAACTCTGCTACAGAATTGGGCATTACTAAAGGACAGGAAGGAACTGTATATGTATGGCAGTCATCTCAAGGATCCAAAGGTCAATGTGTTCTTGACACTCTCTTTGTACTGCTTTTGAATCCTCCAGCACCTGTCCAATTCAATGGACTGCCTTTGAATGTGGTTCCATTGGTTCCCACAAAGAACAGGGTTTCCGTGAACTTACCGGGTAACAAATGAACTGTGATTACTCGAGAGCAGGTTGAGGTTCTCCCTAACTTTGCTATGACAGATTATGCTTCTCAAGGGAAAACTCATGCATTCAATGTGGTTGATCTGCATAAGTGCAAGTCTCATCAGTCTATGTATACCTGTCTGTCGTGTAGTGCTAGTGCAGAAGGTACCTTAATCTTGCAGGGCCTGTCCAAAGGTATGAGACAGAACATTACAAAAGGTGCAAGTGGGGCATTGCGACAAGAGTTTTGTGAATTGGAACTGCTGGATGAGATTACTGCTTTACGTTTTGAGGGCAACTTACGGTCTGATATATCAGGTCTTACTTGCAATGACATCATATTGAGTTATTGCACGTACAGAGGCATGTCTTATATACCATGCAAACTGCATTCAGCACTGAAATGGAACCAGTATAATCCTTGGCTTGATCCAGACCCTCTTGCTATCCTAGATATATCAGACTACTCTGCAGACGTGGTTAAAGAGAAGCCATCAGTCCCCCGACATGTACAGAAGTGGACCAGAAGGCCTGATGATAGTGATGTATTGCCGCCCACCAAGAAAAAAAGGTCTCCCATTGTATCACACCACACTGCCTCCATTCCACCAGCTGGTCTGGTTTGGGAGAACAACAGCTGTGCTTACAACTCTGTATTTACGATATTATACAGCATTTGGATGGCCGACTCAGAACATTGGAATAGAGTATTCAACGAAATAAATGAAGAATGGCTCGGTCTAACTGGTAATCTTTTTTTGAGGTGTAAAGCTAGAGCCATGACTTTGGAATATGCTTGAGATGAATTGCAAAGGAAATATAGCATCCATGATCCACGAAATATGTGTTTCGGAGGCTTCACATCTGTCGGTAATGTCCTTCACCCGCTCTTTGCTCACATGGACCCAGTCAGAGAATCCACTGTGGTATGTAGTAGTTCTGCATGTGATTTTGAACAGAATGGAGGTTGGGAAACGTACACCTGCATCTTAGAGGATTCAGGTCAATCCCAGTGATGTGCTCGGTAACGGCGAGTGACAAAAGACTAGTGGGTGGAAATGATCTCCAACCAACACTAAACCTCTCACAACTCTACACTATCACCAATTGATTGAATTCAGGTGTTTCGAGTACAATAGAAGCACTCTGCAGACTCAATAATCAAGGGATGTTGTTCAAAAGACACTTTATTCATTACTAGTGAGTTTTACAAGCATACTACTCGCACTAGTGGGGTGGGTAAGACACAATTGAATGAATGTGACTTGGTTTTGAGCTACTGCGCTCGTTGAGACTATGACTGCTTCGAAATAATGGCTCTCTTGGCCCTGTACTACTTCCTACAAGTGATAACACTTGACTAGTTCACACTCTAGCTTACTAGTGGCACTCTTGGCCTAAGAATAATACTTTAACTTCAAGAAATTGCAAGAATTACTTCGAAACACTCTTGGTCTTTGCAGGACACAATAGTATTGCTCAAAAGGGACTTCAATTCACTCAATTCTATAGGTAACTTAGCGACTAGTAGCCACTTCGTCGAGGTTAAGCACAAAAGCCTTTAATTGGGGGCACTAGACTCTTGCTAGTCACTCGCAATTGCAGGGATGGCTTTGCCTGTCCGTGCGAGTGGCTATTCTACTGCTTATATACTGTAAAGAAAGGTACAAAGCGACACAAACAGCTATACTAGTGGGGTATTTTCAGTACTGATTTCTTGGCTAGGCCCAAAATATTGCACATAAACACGCAATAGTCGGTCTAGAAATTGCTATTGGACGACTAGTGAGCCATGGAGCTCAGCTAGCAGTTTAATCTCGCGTTCTTGACCCAGCAATGCGCCACTAGCGCCAGAGATGAATGACTAGCCACATCCTCATGCTCGCAACCATAGTCCGCCGTGATCAAAAGCGCAGCCGGGCTATACTAATGCTGATCGTAATAGATCTGATCGCACTAGTCGGATCTGGGCATAACGTTAATCCGTTGCTAATTCATTTCTAAGTCCTGCTTCGAGATTGCTGCGTGACTAGTTAACCTGACTTAGGTGTTTCTGCCCTGATCGGTCTGCTAGTGACTGAACTTCATGAGGTCTGTGTATCCTGCTTCTTGTTTGGTGCGCTAGTCACATTACTCGCCTACTAGTGGCCTTATATTAATTAGTCCGGCTAGTATTCAAGTCACTAGTATGGCCGGCTGGTAGATTTAACCCACTAGTGGTGTTGCATCTAAGTCCTGGCTTCACTAGTTGCATACTGCTGTAACTATCAGCTCGAAGCCTCAGCTATAGTCCTTTTACTATCACTAGTAGAGGATAGATATGCAATTGTATTGTTACAAATTCGCAAAATCTAGGTGTGAACGCGTAGATGGCGTATCACCAGTCAATAGCCGAGTGGGTAGGGATGGATTATGTAGAACATGAGAATCGCCGTTGTACCACCTGTGGTTTTCCACTGGCATGCAAGTGCAGATGGCTATGGCTACCTTCTTTGCTGGTTTTCAACATTGGTGGTGAACATTCCACGTTGACGAACTTTGAACCCACATTCAGCTTGAAGGATGAAGATCACAATGAAAAGGTTTACAGCCTGCGAGGTATTATCTATTACTCCCAAGCACATTTTACTGCATGCATTTGGAATGGCAATGACTGCTGGTTGTACAATGGAGCGAGCATGCATAATTGAATGGTGCTGGACATCCAGAACTGATTGATAGACCGGTGTCCAGTGGTGGCAGCCATTTATTCTTATTGAACCCTTATTAAAATACCAAACAAGTATACAGCACACATATTGGCAACTTACCGCCTCAGAGAATAATAGGGATAGTACTGGAAGTTTGTTCGAAGACATGCAATGCCATAATCGGCATATCACACTGTGTTGCATGATATAGTCACGTGTAGGCAAAAATCGAATTTTTTTGGTGGTCTGGATTGCACTGTTCTGACTGTTGCAGCATTGACCATATTATCAGTATGGACGTTTCTAGTTTGATTCTGTATGATCAAGCTGTTTTAAACGGAATGGAAATTTTCTCGATCGCTGGGACTCCGCCAATGGAGAACATTCATGTCCAAAAATCCGGAATATTACCACCTGTAAGATACCTGGTTCGCTTGGGTTGGATAGGGTTCTTATACTCTGTTTATAGGCCACAGTGATGTCTGTTACCACTCTCGTAGCTCAAATACCCATGGAACTGTTAAGGAAGATCTTCCTGGCTACGAAAGAAGGGTCAGACCAAACATTTAAAGTCGGAGACTCGATGGAGACCAGGTACTGCCTGGTGGCCATGAGTAGAGTATGGCGGGATGTTGTGTTGAACCACTGTCCAGATTTATAGGCTTATTTTTGCCTGGTTTTTGAAGATTTCCTTGGGTTGGAGGAGAGCTGCGCTTTTTTAAAACACCCTACGTCCTTGGTTCTCACAAGGTTCGGGAATCAACCTTTGCATTTCTGGTTCACATCTTCAAGTGTGGAGGGCGACAAGGAGGCAAGTTTCGCAGTCTTCCAGATGCTACTTAGTCATGGAACCCGCTGGCGATTGGCCATCCTATGCATCAATTCACTTTATCTGCCCCTATTGGATTCGCTGCATGGCACGTGTCCGCGACTCTTATCGTGCCAGATAATGATGCAGGAACCTGGCTCCATATGCCAGTGATTTGTATGCCTTCGAATTCGCTGAATCTGTCCAAGTTTTCAGGATCATTGGCCTAGGCCCTGCCACATCAGTATTCCTACCAGTGTTTCACCTGACCCAGTTTGTGGATAGGCGTTTTACTATAAACGGTACCATGCTGGAGCATATAGTCAGTTTCTTGCCTCTCGCAAGCAATCTCGTACAGGTGGAAATGCAATATTTACATATTACGGGTATTTCAAGTCACCACAGTACCTCGCATTCTGCTGTCCTATCCAGGGTTGTCTTCTTCCGAATGGGATGCATCACGGTTATGGATTCAGTGAACTTGCCAATCCTCCGTGCTTTACTTGTGGGAACAGGTTTTTACAACTCGGCTGGACTTAATCATCCCAACCTCGACCCCCTTACTTTAACATCGGTCAAAAACATGCTCATTCGGTCGAAGTGCCAGAACATGCTGCATACCATAGAGTTCCGCAGGCTCACCCTCACTGACGATATATTGGCCATTATTCACCTCTCACCAGCTCTGGATGCAATGCTGCTTGAGGTCAGTAGTTGGGAAACAGAAACCAACTTGGTTTTTCAACGTTTGTTGGAAGAGTTGGGATGCACCAATAGCGATAGCACCCTATCCTGCATTCCCTTGCTGTCCTTGTTGACACTTCATGTCAAGTATATTCCTCACCATCTTGTACTGTCATTTTACCACGACAGTCTCATTGATACCATGGAATCGAGAGTATCATCCGTTCCTGATATGCAATTCAGTCTGTCTATCCTCTTCAAAAATGACGATGCATCGTTCGTCCCTCTCAATCCAGATTCACAAGCTCGGTTGGTACAATGCCGAAAAAATGGCAGTGTCTGCACATTTACTGTTGGGGATGTCACTGATGAACATGACTCCATTGTACGTTTCCTTGATTGTTCTCACCTCCTTATACTTACGCTCTCACCAGGAATGGTGAACTTGCCAGTGTAGGGTTACACAGATAATGTCCCATACACATTACAAATAAAATACTGATGATTTTAAATATTTCTTCCAATATAAATCCCATTCTTACTGAAAATCAGCACCGGTTTGTTCCAACATCTAATAGGACTGCTATGGTGGCATGACATCATAAGCCAAATAACATGCAATTTGATAGTCACGTGTATGCACACCAGAGCGAAGGTTCCAGATCGCTCCTTCTTTTTCTGTCCACCCCTCGCTTCGCTTGGTCATGCAATGCCTTCCCCTGGTTACTGGGTAAGTACTTGCTTTTAATTTAAGTTGGTTCGTATATGACTTCAATTGTTACATATAGGTCAATTTGCTTGACATGCAAGATGAGAGGGGTATGGAGTGACTGGCCCGAGCTATCTTAAACACAGACTTCAACTTCAACTCGCACACTCTGTCAATCATAGATGCCCCCAGCGTCATTGAAGATGTTGAAGAGTACTGGCTCTGGGTTTCCTTTCCCTTCCATTCTGGCTTGATGCGCCTCGACGTTGTGTGGAGCCGATTGCTTAGAATGGCAGAGGTTTGAGGGGTGACGGATGTTTTTTACGAGACCCAGATACAAGCCCTAAAAAGAGAGGTCATTCACTGGAATCTTTGTGAGTTACAGTGACATCTGATATGGGCCAATCCACATAAATGGATAGGGACTTCTGCGAACACCACTCAGTACACACTCAGCTTAACGCAAAGAATGGATAAGTCCACCCTGCCTTGCTGCGTCCCGCTCGAAATCCAAAGGATGGTGATCGCCTTGTGTGCATCCACCCATGGCCAGCTGAAGAATGTCCGCTTGGTTTGTCACATGTGGAATAATGAAGTTCTTTACAGACATGGCTTTTTCCATTCGCTCCGGTTTGAAAATAGACCAGATGATGTTAGATGCTGTCGTCGAACTGAGCATTGGCTCTGCTCTTCCATTCACTGCCAGCAACTATCCAACACAATTACGGTGATAACCCTGTACCGTTGGTTGATGGATAGCCATTGCTGGTTTTTACATACACTGAATTGCATCGTAGAAGTCAAGATCATTGACTGCAGAACCTGGCACTGGCTGTATTGCCTACCAAGCTCGGTCCAAAAGCTGCTCATTTGCCGTATGGAGATACAGGTGTGCCCAGGTCTCTACAGGCTTTGCGACCATGACAGTCAGCTTTCCTCTTTGGTTTTGGACGAAGTAACGGTGCCTTTTATAGTAAAGTCCAATTGTCTCTCGTTGAAGGTACTTACTGATTATTTGAAAAGGTTGGGGAGAATGGTCAAGATAGCATCCTAGATGACACCTGGTGTGCAGACCATGGCATAATGCACCTAATCAATTTGCCCATTGAGCCTGTACCTGAATACACTTGCATTCTCACCAAACTCGCCATATACAACACAGGATTCAAGACCTATAGCAACTTCGCACGTATTGTCGATAACCTTGTTGGACCATTGGAAGAGAGTTTAAGTTTATCAGATGTCGATGCTAGCTGGCCTTGAAGGTTGAATGGGTCTGAAGTTTACAAGCTCACCTTGGGCTTTGGAACTTTTGTCAGTATCAACACCGAATTCTGGGATATGTGGGGGATGTATGTACAAGAGCTGACCCTAGGAGATGAGCAAACATCCCGCTTCATTGATATTTGAATCACTCACAGCAATCTGCAGCAAACGATGAAGAAGAAGAGGAAGTTCTGTCTCTTGAATGCTTTAAGCATCTCAACATGTTACGATTCGAAGTGGATTTGGCTTCTGGATCCTTTGCTTAGGCACTACAGGTTCTACGAACCCGGATACAACCGGAGAAAGCTCTATTCAAACTTGTCATTTATGAAGACATGGCTTTAGAAAGCACTGGCGAATGGTGTTGTACTCAGCGAACTTGGGAGGATGACCCGTTGCTCTGGGTTTACTGCAACAGTTGGCAGAAATGGTGGGAGTTCATTACCGATGCAATATTGGATGCATTTTCTCCCAACTTGGATAATTGTGGAACCAGGTTTTGTGGTGATTTCGTTATTTTCTTTGTCTCCACAAAACCGTGGTCTGGGGTGGCCGCACCCAGTAGTCCTTTCTGTTATGCAGAGTGTCTATTGGACACATACAAACAGTGGTTGAGATGGCATAAATTAGAGGAAGCCGAGGTCAAGGTACAGATGTTAACTTATGAGAGCTATCGCTGTTCTTTTTAGATATAGATATAGATATATATTAGCATCATAAATACCTGTTTGTCACATGACAATTCTGCCAGTCCCGCGATGGGCGTCCGCTCCTATTCGCAGTCCATTCATCTGTCCGAATCGCTCGACCTTCTATCTTCCTACCAAGCAAGCTTGGTCTTGTTTTGAAGTCGCCTCGCTTGACACAACATGAGATGTCTGACACCTCTCCGGTATCTACTTTGCCGGTCGAGCTTTGGACCAAAAATTTCAAGGCGATGAAAGATGCTGAAGAAGGACCGCTGCTTGTGGGCAATGTCAAAGATACCCTGTATATTATCTCTCAAGTTTGTGCTGACTGGCGAGATATAATACTGGGAGCCTGTCCCGAGGTCTGGGCCGATATGAAGGTCGTTATGAGTCCAGGGGTTGGCAGCCTAGGATTGAAAGCATGGGATTCGCTGATGGTTTTGGTGATGGAGCGTTCCAGGAGTCATTTGCTCGATATAGAGTTCCATGGTGTCGAACATGGTCCTACTGACTGGAATAGCATCCACTGTTTCCAATACCTACTTGGAGAAGGATATCGTTGGAGGACTGCGACGTTGAAGATTGGTCCATGACATCTACCTTTCCTCAATCATCTCGACGATTATTGCCCCTGAATAGAGTCTTCGTTGGTAGACTTGTGCGTGTCAGATACATCAGGAAACACGAATATTACAGCCTTCTCCTTAGCTGAAAATCTTCGATGACTGGTGTTCATGGGTCTTGGAACCAACGCCACGCTGGAATTTCCTGTCTGTAATATTGATCGCTTAATGGATACTCGCATGCACGTGCGCTCCGATATTCATGATAATGTCATTCAGCGATTAGCAAGTGCTTGCAACCTGCAAAGCTTGGAGCTGATGTACGGAGACGTCTTTATTTCCTCCAACTCGATTCCACTCCCAACACTACTTCCTTCGGTATCCTACCTCCACGTAACAAACATCCATACCTTAGGGGCAGTCTGTGTTCCTGACCTTGAAACTCTGGTTGTAGAGCCCCTGTGTTTCACCTACTCCAATATCCGCGAGACGGAACTGCACATGAACACGCTGTCCACCATGTGTGATTTGATTTGGCGTTCCGGATGTTACATTTCCTTGCATGCAATCAAAATGCACAATGTCCCACCCCTCCCTTCCATCTCGAATTTGGTGTGGCTCGTACCATAGATGAAAGTAATAAATTTAGGCTTCACCCGTTGGACCGGGGAATATGATGGAGTATTTGATTCGCTACTCATGGATCTGTCTGTGTCGACAGTCGATGGCGGAGGAATGAGGAGATTAAGATGGATGCAGGACCTGTCTTCCCTATCTCTCGTCATTGATACTCACAGGCCTCACAGTATATTGTTCTTACCTGACTCGCTCGTGCGGTTGATGGAAGCCTGTGTCCCGGGCGACGTTGAGTCACCCTTTGAATTCTGTGTTGAGTTGAAAGACTGTACTGGTACTGGGCATCCACCCAATCTGTCAAAGGATATCCAGGATCGATTGGACCGCTGCCAGCGAATAGGTAGTTCTTATAAATTCACTTCTAGTCGAAGCGAAAAAATTTAGAATATATAACTTGGTATACAACCTAGACTTTTTGTACTAGTCAAAAAGGATTGCATAAAAAGAAGCGATTATGGTAGCGAGAGGCACCTGTGACTTTTCGCACGTGCCCTTCCTCGTTGCTCGTCCTGCTTTGTGCTGTCGCTTGGCCGTCGCTGGTGGAGTACGACTTCAGGCGGATAATCAATCCAACCAAGTCTTCGGCTCTACTGGCCCTAGTGGTTTCCTTCCATCGTTCACCTCTAAAATCATTATGTCAATCATGTCAGTGATTGTAAGTCTACATACTCCATAGCGACAATCGAACATGGTATGACTTTGTATCGCAGAGCGATGTTTCACCCGTTGGGCCCCCGATCAGTAGAATCCTGGTTGAACTTACGACAAAAATATTCCTGTGTACCCAGGATGGTCTGTTGAAGGTGGGAGATTGGGAATCGACCATGCATATCATCGCATCAGTGTGTAGAGGGTGGAGGGCCATCATGCTGACAGGCTGTCCAGATTTATGGAGGGCCCTCGATTTGGATTTGAGAGACCGTGGCAATTCCAGTCTGGAAGTAAGCAGATTGAAGGACTTTGTGTCCTGTGCATTAAAGAGGACCAGAAATCGCCCACTCCTTATCTGGTTCTGTTCACCTACAACTGATGTCGGGATCCAAGCGGCAGCAAGTCAGGAAATTTTTCGCTTGCTTATCCATCAAGCTGCTCATTGGCAAACTGTGTCTTTATGCATTGACTACCATCATCTGGCGCTGCTGGAGGGTATACAAAACTCCAGTCCTCCACTCCGAGCCTTCAGCATCAATCTATCGCAGTCTGGCAATCTTTATTCCGATAATGTGCGTGCATTGGAATTTGCCAGTGCATTGGAACAGGTTTCAATATCGGGCCTGCCACGGGGGGCAGTTGTTTATCTGGATACATCATCCCTGATGGAATTCGAGGAACATCAGTTATCCATCGAAGCGAATATCCTTGATACATGGATTGCCCTATTACCTTTCGCCAAAAATCTATCTAGCGTGGCGATGTGGTATGGTGATATCCTCGGAGTTGTTTATGGCAGGCGAAGCCATGCTTTATTGTCCAAAGTCACTTCGTTCTCCTCTGGCTCCATCGACGTGTTCGATGCTGTTACCCTTCCTAAGCTCACCTTACTATCCTTGAGTACCATTTCCGAGCGTGTCAATCCTCTGACCCTTACAGCAGCTAAGCGCATGCTGGTCTGTTCCAATACCAGCCACACACTCCGGGGTTTAGAGATCCGCAATGTTCCCTTGACCGATGACATCCTATCTATCTTCGACCTGTCCCCTTGTCTGGACCAGGTCACACTAGAATGCAATCTGTGGACACCCGAAACAGAAACGATAATCCGACGGTTGCTGAC
Organism: Armillaria borealis; assembly: GCA_030435635.1. Lineage (NCBI taxonomy): Eukaryota > Fungi > Basidiomycota > Agaricomycetes > Agaricales > Physalacriaceae > Armillaria > Armillaria borealis. The sequence continues at coordinate 22,259 of JAUEPT010000122.1, forward strand.
AGTGAAGTTAGCACACTATGACATGAACGGAGGGTTGACCTGCACACCCCTCCTGTCGCGGTTACGTCTCACGATCGGTCATCATCCACAGCCATTCTCTATCTCCTTCTACAATGAAGGCCTGGTGGATATGATGGAAGTCAGGCAACCAGAGAATCCAGATGGGTGTTTCAACTTACGCATCAATGTGGAAGACAGTATCCAACAAGTAACCTTCGGTCCCTTGACCTCAGAATTGCGATCACGTTTGTGCCAGTATCATGAACAAGGGTGCTGCTTGTCCCTGACTGTTGGCAGTACAACTGACGAACATATAACACCTGTATGTGGTTCAAGGTCTTGGTGATTCTGACCTTACTGACTGTTTTTTGGCGCAACAAAGTTCCGTGTAATGTGACCAGTGTGGCCTTGGATTTACCATGTGGTCACGTCATCATTGTATTTCTACTATTGTTACACCGTTTATTTCGTAATTTTCTCTTCTGTTTTTTTTTTGCCTTGTTTGTTGCACTCAAATGTCTACTACAATGGACTGGTGCATGTCAGACTCTAAACACGTATATATATACCGTTTTCCATAATCAGACCACTGAACCTGAACATGTGTCGAATAATGACTCCGCACCCATAGCCCGATTGCTTCAACCTATGCTAACGAAAATGCTGCCATGTCCTTATTTTCCATCTACATATGTACACACCATTAACAGAGGATGTGCCATCAGCGTTGATGATTGTGAGCCTTATAATTACTGCCAAACCAAGTCCAGTAAAAAAATCAAAGGAAAGATAAAAGCGGGAGCGAATGTACATTGAAATTGGCACTGATCGATCTTATTGATAGCGTCCCATCTAATTCCACGGCATTAGCAATGAGCAAGGGAATCAAGCCAAATACCGTACCTCTGCCCATCCTCCGTGAACGGATGAGCTTCATGCTCTTGCTGTGTTAACAAAATATTATCTTTTATTTCACTATTTGAATGAGTCCGAATTAGCAATAAGTGAGCAAAACGATGGGAAAACTCTTACCTGGTACAGGTGATTCGCCCTATCCGTAGTCTTATGCATGCCATTAGCATCAAATAAAGGTGTCATCAAAGATACCTTACCTTAGGAACCGTGAAATCCCTCTGCACATTCAATGAAAACTTCAAAGACATGAGTCAGTCATGCAAAGAGCATAAAAGGTAGATATACATACTGGGGTGGTGCCAGAGCGAGCTCATTAGCCCATCGATGCTGCTACCTGCCTGTCTCAGTGGTGAAATATGCGTCACAAGCAAGGATACGTACCAGACTATTGGCTCTCGATCTGCTCCTTACATGCCCACCAACCTCTGCTCAACCTAGCAAATCTTCCCTTGCCTCAGCGTCGAGTCGTTCAGCATATCACCTGTCCATCTGACTTTTCAAGTCTCTGTGGATAAGGCATCAGTGAGATTGGGAGATATTGCGGACAGGTTGAGTACACGACGCCAACATGTTCATTGATGAGGGAGACGTCGCCATATTCGAGGGGTGGGGAATTAAAAGACAGTGCATCTGGCGAAGAGGGAAGGAGGTCTTGGTCAGCAGAGCGAAAAGATTAAATGGTTAGTGTATGTACCTTGGACCCCATTATCAGAAAATCCTTCGAGTACAGCACTATTCAGGACACTAGCAGATGTTTTGTTATTAAACCGTTAGAGGGATAGGATAGAAAATGGCTTACCTCCCGCTAGCACAACGAGTCAGCACCGAAAACTAAGTAAACCATTCATAAAATTCCTTCCAAGCAACTGATCCCTCCCCAGCTGAGCTTGAATCAAAGATACCCGGCCTAAGAAAGAGTAATCATTAGCTGCAAGTCAAGGTTTATGAGCGGAAAGTCTTACTGAATGGAACAAACATGTCATGAGGGCCGGCGAGCTCGACATTGGCCTTCTCACGAGCTATCTCCCGCAATCCGTGCCTATTGATGGGGAGCAAATCAGATGATTGAGCCTCAGTGGAGATGGCGTCAATGAGAGCAGGGCATCGAGAGACATTGTCTGCTGCTTGGGCAGGCCACACCAATGCGTTGAAGGGAGGCGCCGGCGTATTCGAGGAGGCGGGGAATTAAAGGGCAGCGCATCTGGTAAAGAGGGAGGGAGGTTAACGGCGGAAATAGATTAAATAGTTGGCCTATGCACCTTGGACCTTGTAATCAAAAAAAGTAATTCTTGAGTACGAGGTTATTCAGTACACTACCAGAAATTTCATTAGTAAACCGTAGACGGATGGGATGAGAAGATTTACCTTGATTGTTTTCCTCCCATGCGGTTAAAAAAAGGGACGCGTTCCCTGGGGTCAGGATCGCTGGTGACGGTGACAGCAGTAGAGCTACGCAAAATAAAATAAGAAAAGAATCAAAAAGAAGAGGAAAATGAGCTCACTGTTGCGCTCGATGCCCAGCAATATGGCGGTCAAGAGCAAACCTTCGATCATCGAAACGTGCCCATTTGGGCACGTTTTCAGTCACGAGACCACGACGTGTCAATAGATGCAAGGTGGGAAAGTTGTCCTGCACGACGACGAGTGCAGTACACTCGACATCAAACAAGAGGAGGCTGTCAGTAGATGAGAGAAGATGAGGCGAGGGAGAGAACAGAAGATAGGAAGGGGGAAAGGAGGGAGGGAGAATGGGATGATTTATTCTACCGCACTGATGGTAATAGTTACATTGACTCTATAACATTTACCGGACTTGATCCTGTTTTGGATCGGCAAGTACGTCTATTGCTCTCAAAGTGAGTTAGCTGACATTATATCTACCTATTCCAGCCTCGAGGGCTATGCTTCGATCTCCAATGATCTTGCTCTGTGCGCTTGGTTCTTTCGGATTGCGATTAATCACTTCAAGCAACATGACACTTTGGGTGCCGATGAGCAAAGTCTGGACTGTGTGAAGGCGAAGACATGAGGGATGGAGACAGTGAGGAGGGAGGGAGGCAGAAGATACATCGAGGAAGGTACGTACACTCTCGTTCATGCAATCTCTACCTCACAGTACTTCCTCCCTCAAACGAAGACATCGAACAGGACCGAAATCATGTACGAAGGCCCTCCAAAAATGAGCATGGTGTTGTCGGTCCTCTGTGTGTGCCAGGATTGCTTGCAGGGTGTAGAATGGGACTTGAGATGGTGGAAGTATGTCCGGGGAGCGATTTCGAATAAGCGAGGGACTTGTGAGATGAGACAATGAACACAGGCAGATGGTAAGTCTGCCTCACAAGTTCTCGTAAGCCCAGATCGATCACTTCAATTGCCAGGATTTTTTGTGTCGAGGTGGAATGCCCATCCTGCAATTGCAATAATTTCAAGGGTCCATTTTTGCTGTAAGATGATGTATCGCTCACCAGACATCTGCATGCGCCATCTCGTCTCAATGTTTCTCCATCCTTCGAGCTCGCTTGCCAGACGTGCTTACATCGTCACAACTACACCTCCTGACAGGGTCAACGATGCTGTTTTCTTCCTGGGAAGGCCTCGATATGCAATTTGGATCGGTGTAGAATGAGGCAGAAAGTGGTTTGAGTTCGAGATTGTGCTGCTGAAGGATGACTCATGAGTGCTCTGAATACGCGTGAATGGGAATGTACGTATCTTCCCCGATGCACCTTCCGGAAGCAGCAGCTGGAATGAGAAAAGGGCGTTGGGTGACATCGCTCATGATCAGAAAGGAGTGCATGTCACGTGACAGCGATAGTGAATGGGAGAACGCTATGTTGATTCGCTCTCCTTTGCCAGCACCATGACGACCACAGTAGGTCTCCGTGTTTTGTTTTTTTTTCCACTTATAACAATTTTTCAGATACACACAGCACCACCCGTTAGCAAGGTGCCTCCGGAACTTCTAGCGAAAATTTTTGTAAGTACCAGGGAGGGCAGCGACTACAGCGACTGCCCTTTTCGCATGTATGACTTCCAAGAACCGGGATACGCGATCGCAGCGGTGTGCAGAGTTTGGCGAGACGTTGTTGTACGCGAATGTCCATCGTTGTGGGCCTGCGCTATGGTGGATATTAGCCAGGGCAGTACAAATCAAGCTCACCTGTTATTGCCAGTGGCTACAGTTTTAGCCCGATCCCGCAATCGCCCTCTCAATATCTACTTCCAGGCGTCCAGGAATGAGATGGATACCGTGAGTATTGGTGTATTGGAATTGCTCCTCAGAGAGAGTGCGCACTGGCGTTCCGTCTGTCTATCTTTGATGACCTACCATCTGCCGATGTTGGCGGGTCATCGCAGCGTATATTCCCACCTCTCGTCTTGCCTCCTTTTCATGGAACAGCCAGACATAGGGATGGTCAGCGAGATATGGACATTCCAGATGGCCACCGACCTCCTTCGTTTGATGACTTCCGGTCTTGCACCTTCGACAATGGTTGACCATCCCTATGAGCTTCTGACGGATTTCAAAGATACTCATGAGATAGTTACTGTCGAGAACATCGAGAGGATCCTCACCTCAATATCTTTGGCAAAGGACCTGAAGAGGCTGGAGATGCAATACTTTTGCATAATGGGAGATGGACAGGACATTCCAAATCCTGTCGTGTTATTTAGGGTGATGGAGCTTAGAGTCGGATGCAAGATAGTCGTGGATGCGCTGACCATGCCAGTGCTCGAGGGATTGTTCATCGAACCCGGCTTTGTTGGTTGGACCGACTTCGCCAATACCGACTTGGAACCAGATATGCTGTTCTCGGTTTTAAACCTCCTCTGACGATCACAATGTCAAAGTACTCTACGGGAAGTAGAGTTCTGCAACGTCCCACTCACAGCCCACATCGTGGACATTTTGCAGCTCTGTCTGGCTCTGGATACGATCCTATTTACCTTCCGATACTGGCAGAAATTTGCGGATACAGCCTTTGGAGGTTTATTGAGAGAGCTGAGATGGACCAACGATGACAGTACTCTGGCCTGTGCCCCCCTTCTAACGTTGGTCATGCTGCACATCGAATACAGCTGCATACCTACAGTCCTATCGTTTTTCAATGAAGACATGGTTAAAACCATGGAGACATGGGTCCCAACAAACCCAGATGGAGAACACACCTTCAGCCTGTCAATCAATGTGGAAGATTCCATTGCGACGTTGCCTAATTGCACCCGCACACTTCGTGATCGTTTGAGTCGCAGTGGGAAGCTCGGAAGCAGTTGTACGCTCGAGGTTGGCCTGGTGAATTGAACATAATGAGGTAGCAAAGAATTATGCATGAGTTACTCATTCTTTCAGAATTCTCTGACTGACATTGGACAAGGCATAGTATATTTTTTTGGGGTACTGGATTACATGACTGTAATATATTCCTATTGGCTTGAATGACCTGGACTTTGGACTTTGGACTCGTACCTGCTGTGCTCGCAATGGCCCACATCGGCTAAGTGATATTAGATATTGAAATCATCAGGAAATTAGCAGGTTTCCCTCTGTCTTAGTTGCATCACATGATATACCCTTTCAAACTGTTTACATATGGTTTAAAAATAGTTTGCGAATTGTTTTCATTTATTTTGCCTGGACCAGCAAAGGAAAACGAAATGGTTGGAGCCCTACTTAGCACATCTAGATTACTTTAGTTGGCTTTGGAGCATGAGACCTTTGGATGTGGAGCAGTTCTAGGAACCAGCAAAGTGCAAATGTGGGGATGACTCTTATTCCTACTTAGTTCTTCTAGATTACTTGTAGCCACCCTTTTGGGTTGACTTGGCAAACTTAAATTCACTTCAGTCGAGGATATGCACTTAAAACCAGTGATTGATTAGGTAGCTATAAGGCTACTAGCATAAACATGGGGGGAATGCTTTCCTGGCATTATGCATCTAGTCGCTGCTAATTTATACAATTCATCATCTAGGTATAGGAGCTTGTATCTAAAATAACTATAGTATGAGCTTTAGGTATCAATACAAATAATGAGTAATTAATTTACAAGGATTGTGCCTTTCTATGGTTTCTATTCAGTTAGACAGAATGGCTATGAGTTATTCTATTGATGAGGAGTGCCCTTGTGGTCTGTAGGAACTCCTTGCTTCTTTTTTATGGCTCGCCACATGGTACATCATTCAATACTATGGATTGCACAGTATCTCAAGAATGTAACCACTGATCATGATTGATCATCGGTCTGAGACTATATTACTTTGATCGCTGCATGATCTAGTCAGTTATCTCAGAGCCAAGTAACAGCTGTTCTATTATTCCTAGGTTATTCATGTTCTAGACTAAGTTCATCTCGAAATGGGATCCATTTGGACTTAGCACTTTATTCCAGGTTTATTTCATGTGTCAAGGTGATGAGTTATCTAGTTATTCTGTGCTTGTTTTTATATTTATACTTTATAGAGACAAGTCCCCGAGATTTGACTATAATAGTCTTGGTTTGTATAGGGAATAGCATTGAATACTGAAGGCAAGTAGAGTTGACTCATCTAGATGTTGTCTCTAAGTCCATTCTTGTACTTGTTTGCTCAGTATCTTATGTAGTATTTAGCTAACAGTGTAAAGCCTCCACTATAGCCCTTCATACTGCTTGTAGACTGCACTATTTGATTAGAAATTGCAAAATCTACTGGTAGCCTGATACCAAGTGTATCAACATCTGTAGATTTTCTTTATGTGAACTTTGATGAGGACAAAGGCAGATCTGAACTAGACAGTGGAACTCCTGCTGCAGGCCCATCCAAACAGCAAAAAAACACTGAAGAGGAGCCTTCTTTGAAGGTGCCAGATCCTGCTCCACCTCCTCAGATCATGATTCGAAATCCCTACTTTGAGATCATTGACAACCCTGTACTCTCCAGCACTGAGAAAGGGATCCAAAGTGATCTCAGAATGCCCCCTCGCTGTGCAACTGTTTTTAGTGTTGGCATGGCTGGTGTATCTAGTGATGTGCCAACCATGTCCTGGCATCGAATACCTATGCCTGGTGACTCTTCTGTATTCCCAGCTCACATTATGCTCCCTTACATTCCTGATGGATCAGAAAACTTACTTCAACTTGTGAGTCCTTCAATTTCTTGGAGTTTCGTCACCTTATATACATATCTACAGCATGCCAACAATGTTCATAGTCATGCCTCATGTCATCCCATTCTGGAAGACACCAACAAGCACATTATTAGCAGAGGAAGTGGAGGCCTATATACCTGAAGCTTGCACACTTGGCATACCTGTGGTTCTTATTGATAGCACATGGTAAGCTGTCAATCTAGCACTTTGTTTGATTTTTACTAACACACCTTCTAACAAATACATAACTTGGATTCCATATGGGCTCAAATACAGGGTAAATGAATCATGATAATGGTTTGGTATTTGGATGATATTTATGCATGAATACATTGAGTAAAAGGCATATAAACAGACTTTAAAATGAACATAGGGCTTTCAAATTATCTAGATTAAGGAGAGGAAGGGCTGTTTCTCGACATGGACTGTGCATCCACATGTCCATCACTGTAGCTGTACACCTATATCCTGAATTTCAACCACACTGGATTCAGGATGACTGATGCAAGGACCTGATTTGGGGCTAAAACAATGCATTGCTGCCAGTAAGTGGCATGCCCATATCATGAAGGGAAGGATCTGTTTGTTGCAGTTGACAATGATGGGAGTGCATGGGGAGGCTGCAGGAGGTGGTGGAGGGACCAGGAGATGTGCTATCATAATGACAGTGCTGTCAGATGAACAGGAGGTAAGATGTACTGAGGATGGTAAACCTCTCCAATCACTTGCATTCATTGACACTTACATCTCTGTAGCTCAATCTTACCCTCATGACTCTCTCCTTCATGTGAGATACCAAGTCTTGACCACCAACAATGTGTCGAGGGTAGAGCTACTGAAGTTGAGATGTCTACTCAAACATTCAGCAACTCTTGGAGAGCTTCAAGTTTCTGGGTCCCAGTACTCTGCAGAAGATGTTTGATGCTATAAAGATGATGGTCAATACTCTTGTGAGGGTAAGCAGCATTTCTCAAGCCAATTTATTCTGCTTGACAAACTCTTTTCAAGGTGCATCCCATAGCTGCCATTGCTTGGGGATTTCTGTTTATTGTGAAGTGCCTTTGAACTTTGTTTGGATGTGTGTGCAGCCAGGTATGATGGCTCAAATGTGTGAATGTTTCTGTGGTTTATTCAGGCGGTGAAGAGTAGGTTACCAGCATCTTCACAATGGATCTCATCCATGAACATTACCTGGGAGATAGGAAAGCAACTTGTGATCAACAGTAGGTTCATCTTGACTCCTCCCCTTCTACTTTACTAAATCATAATGTACTATAGTTTTTTCAAGTATGCAAACAAAGGCTATAGTATCTGAATCTTCCCATCTTACATGGCATCCCTGTTGATGTATACCTCCATCCAACAAACCAAGCTGATATCTTGCAATGAGAATCTCTTTCCATCTCCTCTCACCCTACAACATCTCGCAAAGACATCACGCAAGTGGATGGACCAGCATATCAAAAGGTTTTTGAAGCAAAGGGATAAGAACCAACCACTCTATTGGCCCAGTCACAGGTATATGCCTATCGAGATGGATGACTCCTGCCCAGTGTTTACCATGCATTGTTGGAGAGTAACATGCAGAGATCCAGCGAGCTGTTGGGCAGGAGCTGTCTGACTGGTTTCTCATTAACAGGATTGATGACAAGTATTGGGTGAACAACATATATGAGGATGGCTTTATGCATCTATCTTATGATGATTCTCCTGAGTAAGTGCTTCTTCTCAATCCATCTGACTCCTGAGCATATGCCTTGACAGATATGAGTGGAACAAATCCATCAGATCATTCAATGAGTGCAAAGCTGAAGGCTTTATGGAGACTTACAACTATATCTCAGAGCCCGGCATTATCATCTCTGCCACAAGAGTCGTCATCAGTCAACAATATGCTCATGAAGGAAATAAATCCAGATTCCATTGATTCTGAAGAACAGCTCTCTGGATTTCAGCTATCCCCTGGAGAGGCTGATCATGTAAGTCTGAGCATCTCACTGCTTTGAGTTCACTTTATTCATGTCATATAACTTATAGCACTGTGTTACTTCTGTCTGAAAGTTTACCAGTGTTGATAATGGTGTCAGCCCCGACGTGTATACTCTATTCTGTATTTCTCAATCTTGTGTCTAATATCTTTCCCTAGTGTCCTCACTAGTATCAGTGTGGAAGTTACATTTGAAGTTATTGCTACCACTGCCCTCCTCCACCAGTATACCAACCTCCATATCCATGTTGTGAATGTTGCAGACTGGATGATTCCTTCTGCTCATGGATCACATCCTCATGACCTGACAGAGAAAGTTTTCACTCATTGTTTGCTGAGGACAGGCCTGTTCTCTTCAATTATCATGGATATCCTATAGAGTTGAAGGGTTTGTTATTCGGCTGGCCTAAACTTGATAGGGTGACAATTGAAGGTTACAATGAGGAATGGATGACTATATTGCCATATAATATATACCTTCAATTCTTTATTGTGTGAAGGTTCTATATCCCCTCATAGATGATGTTGTGCAAGCAACCATACATCCCGCTATGACTCTTAGCTAACCTCATAGCAGAGCAATGTCTATAAGCTTCTTTCTATGTACATCAAGTTATGGACCCGCTAATCTTTGGGCAGAATTGAGAACACTATCTTCCCAAACTGAACTAATACCATGTCTATGTGCCCCAATTGAAGCTCTAGATTCATACAAATTGTATAGCATATCACTATTCCCATACCATTACCGTGGACACATTACCACAAGGGCCCACAGATTAACTATTAGCCCTGGCCTTAGCCTGACCACTTTCTCCCCACAATGGTGACCTCAAACATAAAAAACTGACCCAGATGACACTTCAAATATGAGCTTGGGTTAGAACCAGGTATTGCTCACAGGAAGTGAAGATTTGATTTGATAGACAGGTGTGGACGTCTAAGAAGCGAGATCAGAGCTGTGAAGTAGACTGGGACCAGTTAAGGATGTTTTTGATAAGTGATGACCATGTTCAATTATGAATAAAGTTTTCCAGAGGATAAGCAGTATGAAGAATGAGGAGCAGGGTCCTCTTACCAGGGTATGGAGAATGTGCCCTTGAAGAATGAATGCCTTACTGGTTTTTGTGAGCATGACATTCAAAACCATTCTTTCCTTACTCATTCTTTTCTCAGCTGTGGTGACCACCTTTGTCATACAGACGTCGCAGAACCTTCAGGTTGACCATGGCAACACTTCTGTTCAAGCCCATCAACATCTAGTGCATGGCAGCCACAACAAGTGATCAATGGTAAGCTTGATCTCAATATTTCTTTCTGCTAAACTTATTTCTGTTGTCAGGCTGGATTTATCCACCAGATTGATGGCTGCTGATCAAGCTCAATAACAAGTTGTAGGTGCTTACTTTTCTTGCCTATGAATTGTGCTAACAAATATCATTTACAGATGATACTATTATACAGAGAACACTTTCCCTGTAATCTAGTTTCTTTAATTGCTTATCTTTTTTGTAGTTCTGCCCTAGTTTTCGTGTGAATAGATACAAAGTTAGTTAACGGGTTTTGAATAGTAATAACCATGTGATCATCAGCCATGTCTGGCTTTCAATATTTGCAGGCTGAGATATCTAGACTGTCAGTCTTCAGAGTCTACTTTAGAGAATGTTATTGCAACATGTTCAATCACATGTAAATGAAGGCTAGTGGATGCCACAGCAAATGACCACCATTATTTGAGATTTATTCTTGGCAGTCCTCAAAAGATCTAGTTCCAAATGACTATTCCTTTCATTAAAACCATATGCATTCAGGCCATGAAGAACATTGCTCCCCTTTGGCTGGCTGAAAAATGTGACAATGTAAGCATATTTTTCCCAACTTTCAATTTTCAGCCTTATCCTCACATTGTTAAAGGTTGGGCTATTACTCAGTGAATTCCTTCACTAAGTCCAAAATAATTGGCTAGAGTCTCATTAACATCACCAGAGTCCTCTTCTTACAAACTAAATAGCAATAATTGTTCTCTCTTGACCAATGAGTACATTCTCTGACTACTACCTTCTATAAGTCTAATTCACAGCCTTTTCCAGCCTTCTTCATCAGTCGTTGAAAAATCCCTCACTCTCAACACACCAGTCATCATCTTGTACCATCTGCTGATATTCAAGCTTCTCCAATCATTAACACTCATGAAACCTTTGCAAGCTTCACTTCTCTGCTGTGTAGCAGAAGACATCTCAATTTTCTCTCCACACACAGCATCCTTGAATTCCAGGCTTTCAAACCCCTTGTTGCCAAGTACATTGAGTCTTTCACAATGACAGCCCGCTATCATGACAGTCCTGACATAGGATTCATCTCCACTTTCAGTCAGAAAGTGGTAGACAACAGTATAGAGTTCCTAGTGTTGACTCTCTGACTCCCTAGCATGCACACATTTATTCATTCCATCATGGTCTCACTATGGGAACTCAAGCTGGTGCCACGTTTCTGGCTCAGACTTTTCTTAGAGATAGAGAAATGTTACTTGCCACCCTGCACAATCGATGTTTGTCCCATACAAGAGAAGAATTTACTGAAGGAGACAACTTTGGGAGGGTTTTTTCTTGTAGGATGGTTGTTGTCTATAAAGATGAGCTCAGGTCCTGAATAATTTATCTCACTCAGAATAGTTGATTCTTCAGTTCCATATAGCTACCAGGTTCTCGGTCACCCTCTAGTTCACAACAGTCATTGGGTCTGCAAGTGTCCACAGAGGAATGGACCAATGGCTAGTCATACCAAGTTCTACACTGAACACCTGATGTCATCCTCCACTGATGCACCATCTCCTTTGCCCTGTCCCAATCTATATCCAAAACTCTCTCAAACATCTCCATTTGATAGTCTTCTGGCAAATTCTCTACACATCTATTAAACATCATAGGATTGTAATATCAAGAAGTCCTACATTTCAAACCATATGTCATTCTTCTTCCACCCCCATTCACGAGAGCTCTCCTCATATTCTGCATATTGGGGCCCTCTTCAACAACATCCTTCCACTTCCATCACTACATCCAGGTCTGATGATGATGGCAAATCCAAAGCTGATGATGACCAGAGAGTCTCACAGGGGGACGTTCCCAATATGGAGATCATGATGGATGACATAGTTCTCTGTCTTGATAGTATGTGGCACATCCATCACTCTGCTGAAGATTGCTTCAGTGTCCTGATGGGAGATGTCGACACTGGGCTTGAGATTGTTCATGTCATGAACATACTCAAAAGTCAGTCTATGAGGTGAAGAGGTTCAGGGTTGGAGGTTATAGATAGGTTATGGATAGACAGACAACAAATCTCTCAGACATCAGTTTCGAGTCAGATTCTATAGTGAATAAATTATTTGGCTACTGGTTGTAATCATACTGTCAGTAAATAGTAATTCATCAGACTTACTTGGATACCATGACATATATTACTTGGCTTGATTCTCTCAATACAGCAGGAGATCTGGCATCTACTACATTCTCCTGAGATGGACAATGACAATGCAAGATGGACCTCAGAGATGAAGTTGTGCATAGATGATGCTGGAGGCAGGTTTCAAAGATGATGGTATGAGAGGTCCCATAGTGGTGTGAGGCATCATGTTGTTCTGGGATCCCTCACCGCTGACGAGGCTGGTAACAGGCACTCATGAAACTAAGAGTGGCCTAGCGTGAACAACACTCTAAACCACTACTCAATCCCACTAACACACACACACAATCTCTATAAGTGTGGAAGGGAGCAAGGAATTTAATTCTACTTGCACCCTGACAGTATCTCAAAATATCTTAGCAAGCTCACTAACTAATGCAATGCGACCGCGTACAATTGTCAAGCAAATCTCAATTTCACTATCCCCTCGAAGCTTTTACAAGAGAGCACAGCGAACCACGCAACCCTCAAGGAAAATGATATTTCAATAGAAAATACACACAGATACGCAGATCCACAAAGTGACCGAATTTGTTCAGTGAGCTCGCTAAGTACGAAGCGCCGCTAGGTTCTACTGCGCATGCCTTCATCTTCTCTCTTAGTTCGCTAAGCCTGAATCCCAAACTCGTCACACTAGAGGCCCTCAGCGCTCTCAAAACACAGTACGCGATTCTCTGGTTAAACGTCCCCACAAGTCCTCACACACAGTGTGCTCACTCTAACAACAGTGCCACGAGGTCCAACTGTGCACACCTGTCACACTTCGTGCAACTGCTAGAACAGCTCAAGCTGGCTGATTCCCTTGTAAATCTCCTTCAAAGCCTACACAGAGGCTAACACAACTCAATTCTCTCTTATACTACTGAACCAGAAATATGGAACAGAGTTTTTCTCAGATGTTTTCTCAGTTTTTCTCTAGAGCCTAGCGCAGCTTCACTGACACGGGTCTCGTTCTTATCTCAAGTAAAACTGAAGTTTTGTATCCAAAATGTATCTCTGTTTTCAATTTCTCTAGTGAGCTTGCTAACTCTCTGGTATAGCCAAGACCCGAAGTTACTAACTCTTACGCGTCACAACAAGTCCAGATTCAGACTGAAACTTTATTACTGTACGTGGGGGGTAGGTAGCTTGTCCTAATACATGAAAATCTGCCCTACTTATACTACGAGAGAATGATTGTTACAAACTGGTTATTAGTAAAGTACTTTTGCGTTGGCTGATAATCCCTTGTCTGAAACGTCACAGCCCTCTTGGCAGAGCGCCGCTCTCTCTCTGTTTGGTAGTCTCAAAGGACTGGGCGGCGCTGACGTTGCTCGCCCAACAGCAGTGGCTGCCCGTGGGCTAGCACTCAATAGCTGTATAATGCGCGATCATTGATCACACGTCATTCTTGGTTCTCTGTTCTGCTCCAAAGGTGACAGCATCATAGTCTAGACACGGTAACCAAGAGACATATTGGAATTCTGGTCCGCTTGCTAATCTTGTCAGTCCATATCCGTTTCCAGACCATGCCCGGTGGTTCTCTTGATTATCTCTCGCGTGGTATCGCTTCTCTGGATCTCCAGGGTCTATGCGTCATTGATTATCAACGCGTAGTTATCTAAATTAGCTTTGGCCCGAGTACAAGCGCATCCCACCGAGTCTGAATCCCCAATGTCAACGGATGTCATTGCAAGCAAGCTCGCTAAGTTGGCCTTCTTGCCATGCATGCCCATGAGGTACAGTGCAGCGACAAAGTCCTATGTTTTAATTCTGTGGCTTCTTTTTCTGACAGAAGGGTATTCTGACTCAGTGACCTTGCTCCTTCTTGTGCCGCTTGCACTGTCAGCAAGCTCGCTAAGCTTACACAGTGCCTAAAGGTAATTTATTGATTTTCGCAAAATTACATGCTTAGACACGCTGCAGGCATGACACCGCTAATGCTAGGTGCTGAAGGTTGGAGAGTATATTGTTGAGCTCCATCTTCTGCACATGCTTGAACAAAAGCAGCCACAGAGATGATAGATATCTTGGGTGTAATTGTGGCAGAAAAGGAAGGGATGGTAGGGTAGGAATAGATAGGCTTGTATGGCAGCAGAGCCTGTCGGGATCTCGGAGTAGGTTTGGAAACCAGGTTTGGAATAGGATTGGGAGTTGGACGAGGAATGTCCATGCGGGTGGATGCAGTTGCATTGGAGTCTGCGGAAGCACTTGCAGGGATAAAAGCACCTAGTAATGGTGAACGGAAAGTAATACTGTGCTTTACCCAGTCAATCAATGGATTGTAGCAGGAGAGCCAGTTGTATCCCAGAACAATGTTACAGGATGAATCTAGGCGAGTGACATAGAAGTCAACAGAAAGGATGTCTCTGGAAGGGAAACGGACAGGGAGAGTGATGGATTGGGAGATATGAGATCCAGTGGAGCTGTCAAGGAGTCGTAATTGGTCAGGAGGGATAGGTTTGGTAGGAAGGTTGTGATCCTCAACGTACTTGGAGTCGACAAAACAATGGCTAGAACCAGAGTCAACCAAGGCAAGAAAATGAAGGATGGTAATGATTGGGGATCCATCAGGCTCCACACCAGAGCCGACTTCAGATGAGAGTGATACAGTTAATGAATGATTGGAAAGAGTGGTGGTGTTGAGGGTGACAACCTCTAATGTGCGATTACAGTCAACGCAACCCTGATCTCGCACGGAGGATGCAGGGCTGCCCTCTAGTTTTCTGACTCCATAGGAGCTGGTTCCTCAGAGGCAGGAATGGGATCTTCGACTTCTGCAGCATGGCCCTTAGTGGAAGCTGCGGCTTTGCGCTTGTTGCAGTCATCGGTCTTGTGTTTACCTCCGCAGAACATGCAGAGGTTGTTCTTCTTGCGGCAGTCCTTTTCTTCCTGAGTAAGACAGCTGTCCTTGCCTAGCTTGTCAGCATAGGGCTTAGAAGTGGAGGCGGATCCCAAAGAAGTGGAATCTGAGGACTTCAGAGTTGATCCAGAGGCCGAGGAGTTAGAGTTGGAATTGGAACTGGAACCCTTGGATTTAAGATTGTTGGGATATGAACCAGAGGCCTTGCTGTCCCGATTTTCGTGGGATATCTCAGTCCTCTGAGTCCAATATCGAGCATCGAGTTCCTGGGCTAGGAAGTGCATGTCATGGAGATTGTTGGGCTTTCTGTGGTGAGCCATATCATCCTTGATGCGGGTACAGAGTCCGTGGTAGAAAGTGTGGTGAAGGGAATTATCTCTGTAGCGGACTTGAGAGGCATATTGGTTGAACTGAACCATATATTTCATGATTCAGTCTCCGTCACACATCTGGAGGTGTTCAAGAGCATCTTCAGCATCTCCAACAGCGTCAAAAGGACCGAAGTTGGTTTTGAGTTCATCAAGGAATGCAGCATAGGAATACTGCCAGGCCAGCAGGTTCCAGAGATTGGGGCAGAGGATGTCTGGTTCAAACCAGTCAAGAGTGGTGCCAGAAAGGAAGGAAATGGCATAGTTGACTTTGCTGGCATCCATTGCGAAGGCTGTGGGTCTGTCATTAAAGTTCAACTGGAGGGAGACAATGAAGGCTTTGAGTTTCCATGGGTCCGAACCGTCAAAAGTGTCAGGTTCTTTGACCTTGGTGTGAACAGGATTGGGTGGGGGATTGTTTAGCATGGTGGAAACTCCATGCAGCAGATTCATGAATTCTCGCAGGAACTCCTGCTCATTGGGACCATTGTTGGAACCACTGGGGCCGCCGGAACCATTTGGTCCACCAGGTCCACTGGGGCCTCCTGGTCTGCCAGGACCACCAGGACCTCTGGGGCCGTTCAGGCTGCTGGGTGGGTTGTCAGGTGGGTTGTCATCCAGATTGCGATGGTGTGGAGTATGGGTTGGAGTTTCAGGATTTTCCTTGTCATCACTTATGGTGTCTGGAGAATCCGGTTGCCCTCCATTCGTGGGTTGTGGGGCCGGTGTTTCTGGTACCGGATCGTCGCAGTATATGTCAAAGATTCCAGTCTGTCAGTGATGAGAGGTTCCTCTGGGTGAATTGAAAAGGTTAGGAGTTACGGAACTGATGTTGGAGTGTTGGGCAGTGAAGTTAGAATGAGTGTAGGTTTCCCTATAGGATGGTTGTCCTCCGATGGAGGCTGATCCAAAGAGTTCTGGGTTTTCCTTGGATGTGGAACTGGGATGTCATCCATGGAGAATATTGGGGTTTTCTTCCTTCGACCGTCCTCTGCATCTGGGGGATAGGTGAATGTAGTAGTCATGATTTGAGAAAAATTTGACTCAAGGGTTTGAGTTTGAATATACTGTTAGGGACATGCCAAATAGATCAAGATAGATTGCACAAGCGGAGGTCTGCAGAGTGCGTGGGCCTTGGCGAAGCTATTAGCAATGTCACCCTTGAGCCTAAGCCCTTAGGTTGATTAGCGGAGTGGAGTCTATGGAGAACGTGAAGTGGATTGGAGAATAAGAGATAGTCTAACAGAGTGGAGGCTGCAGACTTATGAGAGCGATGAGAATGGACTTAGAGTCAGAGAGAGATTTGGCTAAACCAAGTTGATATTCGAACTGAGTATCTACAAGTAATTGTACAGTATATATATGAGTAGGTAGTCTGAGTCAGAGTCTGATGGAATCCGACGGAGGTCTGTTCGCTACCGGATTCGGGTTCTAGAATTAATATGTGAAATAGTAAAATGAAACGGAAATGAAATATCAAATGGGGTAGAGTAATGGTAAGTGGCCAGAGGTATGAAGGTATGATTTGTAGAAGTCAAATCCTTGCTTAAAGTTGGTGTGGAGCAGAGGTCTGTGGCATGCGCGTAACACCAATATCAAGCATCACATGCCTTTACCATTTACAAACTGTTTACAAATGGTTTATAAACTGTTTTCAAATCGTTTCTGTTTAGTTTACCTTGACTATCAAACATAAACTAAATGGTTGGAGCCCTAACTCCAATGCTGCAACAAGCATATTATAGGTTAAATTCCAATGAGTGGCCATGTCATGTGGCAACATCTTCTGCTTCATCTTTAGTTCATCAAGGATGGAGCATCAGGCAGGTAGCAAAATGGTAGATGAGTTGATAATTTTGAAGGACAGCTTACAAAGCTGGAAAGGCATCATTCAGTGATGTGTTCTTTTTAATTCATGATTGTGATTATATCTTAACCAAGACAGTTTTTGCAGGGCATATCCATTCCTCCCAGGCCTCCCCCTCTTCATCACTCATTATGCCAAGTTCATCAACAAGTCCTTTCTCATCATCCTTATCCATTGCCCCATTATCTTCTGTCTCCTTCAAGCATGTCTGCACCTCCTCCAAATCAATTTCACCAGCCAACTCTTGAAGTAAATGCTCAGCCTCGCTCATCATCACAGTTAACTTTTTCTTTGAAACATCAAACTGCTTCAACAGCAACTTTGCAACAAGATTCGTGATGTGCATGAAGCACTGAGTACAGTTCACTTCACCAGGGAAAAAGTCCATGGCATCAGCAATTGCATTGATTATAGTGTTATTATTACTGGCATTGTTGCATGTGATAGATAAGATCTGTAAAGTTCTCATGAGTGTTTCTTCTCTAATATGTTGCCTAGTACAAACCTTATCCGTTAGCTTAAAATCCTCTAAGATTTGATAAAGACTTCTGCAAGATTTTTACCAGTATGATTCTGCGTGATGAATGAGATATTGTATGCCTCACTGGAACAACATAATATGTACCTTTACAACTTCAATGATGTCCAGTAGAAGACTGACTGGCTTCCTGTTATCTTCAAAATGTACAGTTACAGCAACATATAGTTGGTGGTTTGGAGAAGTCCAGGCATCAGTTGTGAAGTGAAGGTCTCCTTCATGGTTCTGGTATATATCATTCAGTTGCATAGCTCCTATATCAACAATTAAGGCTAAACCTGCAGCATCTCAGAAATGCATTATCAGATATGACCAAATACCATCTTGATGTCGTATGCAATGGTGCTTGGACTGGGTATGTAGCAGCTCAGCCACCCTATCTTCATCAAGGAGTTATATTCATGGTCTTTCACAATGAGGATGGGCCATGAGCTTTCTGTGATCCACTATGTGTTCAGCTCTATTACAATCAACTTGAGTATGCTGATCCTAAGTATAGATCAATGCCACATACTACAACTCAACCTTTGTATGCTGACAATGAGAGTATGTCACACAACCCTTACCCTGTCACTTAAAATGGGCTGTAATTGAACCATTTCACTTATCCACTTCCAGGGCCTTCAACAATGGCATGCTGCATCAACATTGCCCTATTCATCAACTTTCTTAATGATGTCTTCACCCCAGCACTTTTGAGTGTGCTTTCTCAAATTGCTTGTAGACTGGGCATCCTTTGTGTCAAGATAATGGATGATACAATGACCACGGCATGTCATATTTAACTGGGCCATGCAATGAAATATATGACATTTGCACACATTCTTATATTCAATCTCAGAAATGGGACCATAGAAGGCAAGGCATACATTAGTGAGGATCATTTTGCCATCAGGCTCACTATATAAATATTGATTATAATTTATTAATGCCAGATTATCAGAAATCAAATGTACCAAGCTCAACCTCATCTGACATCTCCTCTATCTCTTTGCCATCAGTCTTACCTTTACTCTTGTCATCTGAGTCAGCATTTACATCCAAGAGATCTGGCAGATCTCCATTGTCATCCTCCCCACCATTGGGATGTACAGAGCCTGTGGAGGCAGTAGCAGAGAGATCTTATGATGGTGATGGGCCAGATGCTAGGTTTGATTGAGCAGAGTGGTCAGAAATATCATAATTAACCCTGGAATAGATTGTGATGGTAGATCCACCAATGTGCTGCAGCTCAGTGATATTCCTGTCTCGGTCCTTGCTGATCATGGTATCAACACCCTCTGCAAGCAAATGTGCATTGTCTTTCTTTTCTGTGACATTTGGGGGCTGGCATCACATTGGAGCCTGCAAGATTAGGAGTAAGCATTAGGGCAGCTGGAGTAGCCTTAGTACCACATCCACTAGCATTCTTTTTCTGGGACTTGGTTTGTTTTGCAGAAGACAGTGTCATGTTTGTAGTCTGAGCCTCACTGTCCTTGCTATGCTGAGTCTGGATACACTGCTGCTTGCCAAGAACAGCAGGATCAGTGATGTTGGAGGTAATGCCAGAATGGACAGATATTAGAATGTTCAGTATAAAAAGGTAGCCCTGTTTTTGTTATTCATTTTTTGTTCCTATGCTGTTGTTTTTTTGAAATATCTATGTTAAAACTATACAGGGATGTTGGCAGAAGGTGGGGTAAAAGTTTGCCAAAGGACTCTACCTTAGAATAACATACCCACCTAACACTACCATATTGAGTGACTTACTAAGCAGATTGTGACTATCACTATTGTGACAGCCGAACAGACTCTAAGGTTCTTATGGCTGATGAATTCCATTAGATTGGTATCTGAACTGCTGAACTTAGCCAATAAATTCCTCACTCTCATGCAAGTTCAGCTCTCTACCCTTCAGTTGCTGGCACTCTTTTGCCAGTGCCAATGCTCTCCTCACCTATAAGTTCTTGCCATGAGCAAGTACCATACTAGAACCTACTGCATGCTGAGACCCTACTCACTAATTTCACTGCAAATTCCTGGATGTGTTCAACTCCCCACAATGCTGTCTCCACTCAAGTTAGACCACCACCAGCTAGGCAGTGTGCCATGTTACTATAAGATCAAGATTTCACCTACTTCTCATTGTGTGAGTACTGATTCTGTTTCACAGTATTTTAACCAATATTGTTGACACACAGCAGTTGGAGATCATTGAGGGCTGGATAGCAGGATCTATTCATGGGTCAAGTGGATATTCATTTGAAGTGACTTGTTAACAAGGTACATGCTTCCAGAGTTCAGTTTTTTTGCTCAACTACTGATTCTTTTCCTAAAGGTTTTCATGCAGTGTTAAGAATGTGTACAAACACCTGCAGGCCTACATGTGAGGCTAATCCTCACCAGTCTGATTTCAGGCACTGTGTGACAATGGTTTTACTGCTGCCATATCTTCCAGCCTCACAGGAAGTGTCTGATATGTGATGTCCACATAGTAACTCTGGAGAACAACCTGGGAAAGGGCATTGCACATCAGGAAAACCATTTTACTTGCAGTAAACAGATATGGGTTACCATTGCCCACTGAGATTACTGTTGTCTACCAGAGGCTATGATAGGTAACTATAGCTGTTGAGTCTATAATAGCCACCTGTAGGAGTGACAGACTTTTATAACTATCAGTTATCTATCTAAGGTTATATACTAGCATGCTCAGACTTACAACAACTTGAGCTATAGTAGTACTAGTCACAATGTCATTGAACATTACTACTAAGTGAACTTTCCAGTCATCATGGTTGCACATCTAAGTCTCTGAAAATTTAGTAAAAAAGCAATTCATTTCAGTAAGTGCTATAAGATACAGAAGTTTCAGTTAAACTTAAATATAAATCCACACTGACAGCCCTTCCAGAGTCAACTTGTTAGTACTAGTACAACTTGAAATTAGTAGATTCTTCCAAGTTGTCCTCCTTCTCTGAGTCAGGGACAGTTAATGCCTTTTTCAGAGTTTTGTGGAACCATTTTCATGTCATGGGACTAGAACTGGCAATCAGTGCTCTTGTTCTCTTATACCCTCTAGCTGTGTGCAGTGAAGCTCATTGTTGAGTCAGCATTTCTAATTCAGTAAGCCCATACAGCTGAATCTCCATAGGCTGCAAAGGCATTTCCACAAATGCACAAACTGGTGTTGACAAGCAGTAAGTCAGGATCACAGAGTCTGAATCCAGCCTCTTGGTTTTGATATGGTCAAACTCTGGGTCACTTTGTGATCCAACCTGAGTGCTATCTGCACATGGTGTTAGAGAAAATTAAAGATATGGCAGATTTTGCCAGGTACTGAACTCTTACTTGGGGGATATAGGTACGGGTTGCTATTGCTGGATGGTGGCCGTACCTGTGCTGTGATCCCAGGCCTTTGCATGACAATTTTGATTGGAGATCAACTGTAAATGATAGATTAGATCAATATAAATCACTTTCAAGGCAATCAAAAAAAATCTGACTCCGCAATGACTCTGACCTGGCCTGAAACTCATATGGGTTCCAGATATGAGTCAGCCAGGTATGGGTCCAGGTCAGCTTTGTGGCACCCATGGGTTATCCATGGTGATCCCTACATGGTGTTAGTGATAGTGGATCCAGTTTTTCTAGTTTTTCCAGTTTTTAGAATGGCCAACTAAGCTTTTTGTAGTTCTTGTACCAGTGTTCATACACAGTAGGTGAGTCATATTCTGTTTTGGACCAGTCATCTGACTCTGGCTTTAGAATGTTCATGTTGCATTGGGGAGTAGGTGAGAAGTTGATATCAGTACAGTCAGATTTGAATGTCTGAGTTGTGGTCTTAAGAGACATCAGCAGGTGAACATTGTTATTGGGGGCATGAGGGAGCATCAAGGCACTAATTTGTTGGATCTTGTTTCTGGTAGATTCACTCAAGATCAGGGCAGGGGGAAATAAACCTGTTAAGCTTAACAACTTGACACCTTCTGAGTTGGCCTGAGCACTGCAGCTAGAATTATCTGATTTATCAAGTTTAAGGCATAGATTAAGGGTCTACACATTTAAAATTAATCACCTGCCACTAGTAATAAGGGCAGCTATGCACATAAACACTGAAAAGCAGAGCTTCTAGGCTTACTGCTACAACAAATCTATCAGAGGCTTGAAGGGCACTAGGATGAACTAGAATTGTGTGGTGGCATTCAGATATATCATTATATTAGCATGGTAGTTAGAGTTAAGCAATAGATGCTATGAGGGTTGAACAAGTAGTGGGGAGCTGTCAGGCAGATGATAGATCGAAATAACTTGAGAGAGCCTTAATCATTTGGCATAAACACAAGTACCATGTGGCAAAGCCTCCATGTTTAAATTGAAGACCACTTTAGAAATTTAAAATTTGAAAAGCTCACATCAAATTACACTTCAAGTAAATGAGGGGAAAAAAAATATTGAGATTAACATAGAAGACACTACAGGGGTAATCAGTCAATCGGAGGCTGAAAATGCTGACCTAGTATTGAGAGCTGGAAATTTTAATACAGAATTGAACTCAGCATGTAATTTTAAGATTGTTTAAAATAATCAGACCTATTTTATCAGCCTTGTCTGGTTAAGAATAAGCTAATAAGAGTTAAAATAATCTCAATATATTATTCATTAGCATACTCTGAGTAAATAGTGCAATAACTTTTAATTATTATAGACTCCTTCAGTGGCAATATTTAGCAGAGATGTAAAATAGGCAACATAAGCTTGCTCTCTCTTAGCACAAGAAAGGCTGAGTCGATGTTGAGAATATTATATATTTTTTCAAGGTATTCTCAGACTCATTTGCTCAGTTTATAGTGAGAAAAGATAAACTCTGCATCTTTTTTTCTTTGCTTATATGGAGGAGCCAAACTCTATGCCAATTTATCATATTCACAACTCTTTTGTGGCCCATCGATCTTAATAAAAGGTTCCTTATCAGACTTTGTTTATATAAAATAATCCAGGCCGGAATATTTAACTCAAATGGACTCAGATTAGGCTGACATGAGTTTACCCCTGCACAGCACAAGTTCAGCCTTATCTTAGTCCAATTATGCTGAGATAATCACAACTATCTAGACATCCAGATGGTCAGATATCCCTGACATCATGTGTCTGGATCAGGACATGCACTCTGTCCAGATATCCAGAGAAGTGCAAGTCTCTGTCTGGACTGACTAATCAAGCACCCAATCCTCTGATATAGCACATGTTCTATAGGTTCAAGTGGATCAAAGTGTCTCTGTGAACAAGAAAAGTGCTATAATATTTGTTAGATATACTTGAACATTTGTCAAATATGTGTGGAACCTTGTGGCTACAGTGTTAATCACAAAAATACCCTGAGGTTGTGGCTGCAGCAACCTATTTAGCTAATTTTTATTTGTGTATACATGTCACTGTAATTATTCCAAGGTTGAGACCAAGTTCCTCTACTGAGTTTCATTTGTATGTGCATATCAGTGCCATCAACCTTCCATATTTGACCTCACTACACACAGCTTCTTCTTACCATCACCTTCATTTCTTTTTATCTCTCTATTTCATCATCTTCTCACTCTTCCTTGAATACTTCTTGAATACTCTTTCATCTGTTGCTTCCTATGGGCCAATTATCCTGCCCTGTATCTGGAGGTGGCTCATTCTGCTTGCTCTGCTGTCTACGTCAATTGCTCCACCCTCGCATGGCATCAACAGAAAGCTCAGAAGTGACACCTAGGTACATCTGAGAAATATCATCGATATCCATCAACGGTTCCAAATGAAACACCCAGCAACCTACTTATCAACCCTTGCCCATACAAGGATGAGGGCCCCAATAACATTGCTATAGACACATGCACATCACCCTGCCCTCCCATGGCATCTTCTGAAAGCACAGATGTGAAACCAAGATATGTCTGTGGAATATAATCACTCTTCATCAACAGTTCTAAGAGATACACTCAGAAACCCAACCATAGCCTCTCGCTCATGCATTGATGAGAGCTGCAAAGTCATTGACATGGACACATACACTGACCCATACAGATTCTCTCCCAACATTGCTGAAGCCAACAGTATTCTGTCTGACTGCAAGGAAAATTTGTGTTCATGCTTAAGGATGGTAGGAGTGTCTCTGGTAAAGCTTGCATGGCTTTGCAGGGTAGTAGTTGGTTTGGGTGGCCATAGCCCAAGGTCAGGAGGCAGTAGGATAGTCAGAGGCTCAATCTTCAATATACCATGGTAAGTGCTCTTGAGTGACAGATAAGTGCTGAGTTTGCTCACTGGCCTATTAGCTACTCATTTTAATCTTTGATCTCCTTGACCTTGATATCTCAGCAGCTCTTTTTTTCTTCATACCTTCACTGTTGATTTTTTCCTTAAGTCACTCACTGCATACTATATCTTGACATCCACTTATTTCTTGGCATTGTGGGGCTGGTCATAATTTGATTGTATCCATATTTTATCTAGCTTACTCACATCTTGTTGTACTGTACAATTGCTCACTTGAAGTCCTTGCACTCATCCCTCGAATGCAGGAGAGATTGTGCAAGCAACTGCCTCAGACCGAGGGCTGCTAATTGAAGCCTTCCTTACCATCTTTGAATGCATCAACCTTCTTGTCCGTGATACGCTCCATCAGGAGTACTTGGAAATCATGCCAGTCCTGGATATATTGTACTCCTTGCTTTTCTCCAAGGCTTTTGTCATTGTCAGTCCAGGCCTTCAAACACTTGCACAAAAGATATTCATCATTCTTGACAACTACCAGTCTTGAATGAAGCTATACTTCCAGATATACAGTTCTATTCTGTTGCTTATCAGTGTTGCCTTCATTCATTAGTATGGGTGGCAGTGTCATGCCTGCAGCGTGTCTAAGCATGTAATTTTGCGAAAATCAATAAATTACCTTTAGGCACTGTGTAAGCTTAGCGAGCTTGCTGACAGTGCAAGCGGCACAAGAAGGAGCAAGGTCACTGAGTCAGAATACCCTTCTGTCAGAAAAAGAAGCCACAGAATTAAAACATAGGACTTTGTCGCTGCACTGTACCTCATGGGCATGCATGGCAAGAAGGCCAACTTAGCGAGCTTGCTTGCAATGACATCCGTTGACATTGGGGATTCAGACTCGGTGGGATGCGCTTGTACTCGGGCCAAAGCTAATTTAGATAACTACGCGTTGATAATCAATGACGCATAGACCCTGGAGATCCAGAGAAGCGATACCACGCGAGAGATAATCAAGAGAACCACCGGGCATGGTCTGGAAACGGATATGGACTGACAAGATTAGCAAGCGGACCAGAATTCCAATATGTCTCTTGGTTACCGTGTCTAGACTATGATGCTGTCACCTTTGGAGCAGAACAGAGAACCAAGAATGACGTGTGATCAATGATCGCGCATTATACAGCTATTGAGTGCTAGCCCACGGGCAGCCACTGCTGTTGGGCGAGCAACGTCAGCGCCGCCCAGTCCTTTGAGACTACCAAACAGAGAGAGAGCGGCGCTCTGCCAAGAGGGCTGTGACGTTTCAGACAAGGGATTATCAGCCAACGCAAAAGTACTTTACTAATAACCAGTTTGTAACAATCATTCTCTCGTAGTATAAGTAGGGCAGATTTTCATGTATTAGGACAAGCTACCTACCCCCCACGTACAGTAATAAAGTTTCAGTCTGAATCTGGACTTGTTGTGACGCGTAAGAGTTAGTAACTTCGGGTCTTGGCTATACCAGAGAGTTAGCAAGCTCACTAGAGAAATTGAAAACAGAGATACATTTTGGATACAAAACTTCAGTTTTACTTGAGATAAGAACGAGACCCGTGTCAGTGAAGCTGCGCTAGGCTCTAGAGAAAAACTGAGAAAACATCTGAGAAAAACTCTGTTCCATATTTCTGGTTCAGTAGTATAAGAGAGAATTGAGTTGTGTTAGCCTCTGTGTAGGCTTTGAAGGAGATTTACAAGGGAATCAGCCAGCTTGAGCTGTTCTAGCAGTTGCACGAAGTGTGACAGGTGTGCACAGTTGGACCTCGTGGCACTGTTGTTAGAGTGAGCACACTGTGTGTGAGGACTTGTGGGGACGTTTAACCAGAGAATCGCGTACTGTGTTTTGAGAGCGCTGAGGGCCTCTAGTGTGACGAGTTTGGGATTCAGGCTTAGCGAACTAAGAGAGAAGATGAAGGCATGCGCAGTAGAACCTAGCGGCGCTTCGTACTTAGCGAGCTCACTGAACAAATTCGGTCACTTTGTGGATCTGCGTATCTGTGTGTATTTTCTATTGAAATATCATTTTCCTTGAGGGTTGCGTGGTTCGCTGTGCTCTCTTGTAAAAGCTTCGAGGGGATAGTGAAATTGAGATTTGCTTGACAATTGTACGCGGTCGCATTGCATTAGTTAGTGAGCTTGCTAAGATATTTTGAGATACTGTCAGGGTGCAAGTAGAATTAAATTCCTTGCTCCCTTCCACACTTATAGAGATTGTGTGTGTGTGTTAGTGGGATTGAGTAGTGGTTTAGAGTGTTGTTCACGCTAGGCCACTCTTAGTTTCATGAGTGCCTGTTACCAGCCTCGTCAGTGGGCATGGGCATTTTGATCATCGCATCCAAATCCAGGATGCCAACGGATTCCACTCCTGGCACCATGTCTTTTCGAATTTCTTCCTCCAAGTCCAGGGGCTCATCCAAATCTTCCACCTGGTAACCCTCCTGATCCTTCAACAACCTTTTCCAGAGTTGCCACTCCACTCGGTGTCCACACATGTTGTAAAAATCCTGACAAGCCTGCAAGAACTTGTTGCGGGCAAGCATCTTCTCATGCAATCCAGCAGCACCGACGGTCCCGATCCAGAATGACTTGTTGAGGATTTCGTAGGGGTCCTCCACTCCAAGTGGCATCTCCGAGGACAGCGCCTGAAGACCTTCATATCCCTATCCAGCCTCTGCTTAGCCACTTCTCTCAAAACCTCACAGTAGATATCCCCCGTTTTCCGGAGCTCCATCCTCGATGCCTTGAATTCGACCTTGATGGATTTTGGAATGAAGTCCTCAGGGTACTTGACTTCGTTGTTGACATCGTAATCATTGACAAGATCCTCCACCCGGTCTGCGATGGCCTCCACCTTGTTCTCCAAATGCGCCAGTCTTGCAGAAATATCTTGAAGAATCTCCAAGACACTTGTGGACTCTGCGGTGCTGCTATCTTTCCCACCCTTGTTGAAGGTCCACCTTGCTTTCTTAACGCAACACCACTGGCATGTACAAACTCCGCCACGGACAAAACAGACAGCCTTGTCAGTACGACATTTACCACAACGACCTAAGAAACAAGTCAGCACAGAAATCGGAATCCATTGGCTCCACTTACCACTCCCAGTGAAAACCTTGTCTTGAGCCATGGGCTCAGGTTCCGTCTTCAAGCGCTTGGGCACCGATGGCCCTGCCGATGCATTACCTTCCTCTCCACTATCCACCGTGCTTCCTGACCGGAATTTGCGTCTTCGGGTTCCGGTGGCCCCTGCTTTCTTCTTTCCCTCTACAATCTCATGCCTCCTCCTCAATTCAGCCATTGCCATGCTCTTTGGATCTGCCGGATCCAACTTGCTATCCCCCTCTTCACCAGACACAACAATCCCCGCAGCCGCCAACAAATTCTCATTGTCCTCATCCTCCAATTCCTTCGCCTTCTCCTTGGCCAAATCATCCAATGTTTTTTTTCGCCACGGCCTCCTCCAACACTTTCTTAGCGGCAGCCTCCTCCAATGCCTTTTTCTCTGAGTCCAGCTTTCACTGCTGTTCTTTGGTTTCCAATCAGAGCCGCTCTTTTTCCTCTTCCTCCAACCATAACTGTTCCTTCTCCAATTCCTGCTGCCTTAAAGCCTCAAGCTTAGCAGCACGGGCCTCTTCTTTCAATCTCAATTTCTCTGCCTGGGCCTCCTTTGCCTTGGTAGCCTTCCATCCCTCATGTTTAATCACTGCCTCATCATACCTCTCCTCCACGGCAGCCCGTTTGACAGTCAAGACTCTATACTCCTCAGCCGTAAGATCAAGCAACTCAAAGACTTCCTCTGATACCGCAAATTCCTCCCTTTCATCTTCATCCAGTGATTCCAGCCAAGCAGGATCATACAATGACTCTGGCAACCTGGTGGGCACATGCACTTCCTTATCAAACCTTGGTCAAGTCTCTCTGTCTCGTCAAGCAGCCTGATTCCCCTTTTTAGCTATCTCTTTCCCCTGCTCATCAATCTCGTCCATGTATTCAATAATCTTTTCATGCCTCCAGAGGCAGATCTTTATCAGAAACACCCTTTCAACTCACCCTCCCATCACTTGAGTGTGGCTTTCCTCTGAAGACATTGCCATCCTTGCCCAAATATTCCATCAGTCATTGCATGAACTTCTATACTGGTAAGTCGTTTGCTTTCTGTTTGGTCTTCAAGAATATAACCTTCTTGACTATTTCAGTCCTAACCTTGTATTTCTGTGATAATATTCGGTCAGACTGGCAATGACCTAATGAAAACCAACTTTACCCTGTTCTTTGACGCATGCCCTTGTGCCTTCATCTGAGTACAGCGGCCTGTTTCTGCTGCATGATCCACAACCTCCGACTCTGTCTCGAATTCCAACATGTCTTTTTGAGGCAAGGGATCACTTCTGGATGGTTTCACAGTGTTTCTTTGACATATGTGTTATTATTGCTATTTTCAAAAATGATGATAGTATGAAAAAAAAAAGTTTATAGTTTCTGGCCATGTGAGGCAATGACATCATCAGGGCAAAGGGCATCGAGGCGCGTTGCATCCACGATGCAACATTCTTCTCTCTCCCTCTTTCATCATCCCTACTCTGTCAACCCATCCCTGCTGCCTGCATCCGCAATGACTGATAACTCTCGGCTCTCTCCTGAAGGTGACAATGAGGGAGGTGATGATAATGAATACCCTGGCAAGTTCTCATGGTATCTGTTTGAATATCATTTGCTGACCATACCAGCATCTACCTACAACGATGGTCACGGCATTCGCTACAAGGTCAAACTCATAGCAAAATTTCCTACTCTACAGGCTGGTGAAAAGCGACGGTCAAATGCAGTACGCAAGCATGTCAATTGGATCTTCCATGCGCATGAACTTTCAATCTTAGGCGAAATCCTTGGCTACGCTATTCGATCTGTGAAGCGCGACGAAAGGACTCTTGATTTCAAGGTTGTTGCTGGGGAATTACGTGCGAAGAACTTCACAGTGACATGGACAATACCTCACTTGTCTGACAAGGATATGCCTCTTGACTCGGTGGATGCCTTCGAGGATATGGTTCAGCAGGTGGAAAAGAAAGCGAAACCTGAAGTGGCCTTGGAATTGGTTGAAGATGTATGTGCCTTTCACTCTTCTGGCACATACATTCACTCAAGGTTCTGCTACAGGATGACGAGGATGAGGATGGAGATAGTTCTGATGATGCTGAAGAAACCAGCAGATCGAAGAAGAAGAAGACGAGCAAATCGGTGAGTACATACCATTCTATTGTATTTCTCGTGGTCTTACTAGGACATCAGACACCTGAACGCACTGCACATGAGCTTGAGATTGAGGATGAAATCGTGAACTTGCAGATGGCGCACCTGTGCCATGATGTGGAGTGCCGTAACTATGGGAAGCTTTGCTGGCCAGATGCGATAAGTGGGAAGCACATTTTTCTAACAGCTATGCATCTTGATACATGGGCTGCAGCTATTGTGAGTCTTCTGTTCTGATTCTCGTGGCAATGCTCTCATGTTATGTAGGTTGAAAAGGTTGCCCAAGTCAACATTGACCATGCCCCAGATACGAGGATGTTCCAACTTGGTCGTACAGCTGCAGATGATGCCCTTCTTCAACGTCGTAAGGCCAACTCTGCCATCACCGCCACTCCTCCAGTGACACTGCCAATGAACTTCATCTTCCCTAACCTCGCTGACCTACTTGGTGCCCAGGCGCAACGACCTCTACCACTAGAACCCTCCCAGAAAGTCAACTTTGCTCCGAAATTTGACCTCGCTACCTTCTGCACTCGCTATTCTCTTTCTGAGGACATCCAAATCAAGCTATCTCTGTACCAGGTGACTGGACCGCATACCCTAGCCTATCTATCAGATGAGATATTGTCGACGGAGGCATTTTTACACCCTGCTCAGTTAGGTGATATCCGTGATGCCGAAAATCGGTGGAAGCATTCAGTTAACCATTAGTTACCATCATGTACATGCTTTAGTCAATGTAGTAACCCGAATGTATAAAGAATCCTCATGCCATATCACTAGTAATGATGTCGCAAGCCTCATATAGTTCGAAGTACTGAGCTTTTGACTGATAGAAGCTGATGCCTTGACGATGAAGATGCGACTTGATTACTGACCATGCCTGCTCAATAGGATTGTATTCAGGAGAGTATGGTGGAAGGAACTCGATCCTGCAGCCTGATTGCATGGTTAATACCATTACAATCGTCTAATGGACAAGTAATATCTCACCGTAGGCCCTGACCAAATTTTCGATCTCTTGGGAATGATGGATACGAGCATTATCAAGAACTAGAACACTTCGAGGACCAGGATATGGCGAAGTGAGTGGAAGCTAATCATGCAAGTATAAGCTGGGATAATGGATACCAGAAAGGAAGACAAACCACACTTTCACGAAGATATGAGATGAACTTCTCGCGGTCAAAAGAGCCCTCTACCACCTTCGCAGCAATGATACCATCATCCAGCGTCAATGCCCCACAAATGCTAAACCATCTGTTGCGCACAAATGGCTGAGCAACAGGTGCACACTTTCCCTGAGGCGCTCTGGCTCACATTCGAGAGTATGTGCGGTCATCCTTCGATACCTCATCCATAGCCACAAGATATGAAGCTGGATACTTAGCAATCCATCGTATGAAGCCAGCACATTTGTAGGGACACTTCTCCTTCGCCATCTTCATGATCTTCTTGATGCTATAGCCAGCAGCTTCAAATGCACGGTGGATTGTAGCAAGACAGACAGTGATGTTGCGATAGCGATGGAGACATTCTTGATATTCGTCAAGGAATTTCAAAGGATTGTGCCGGGCAAGGGAGAGAAGATATGCTATATCTGCAGCAAGAAGCTTTTGAGGACGTCCACGACCCAGAGCTGGTTCCTTCATAACATCTCCAGTAAGGCAGAAATGACGCTGGGTATGATACAGTGTTGATAATGAGAATCTTGTCATGCATAGGATTTCTTCAGGAGAGTCTCCTCTGGCTCTCATGCGGAGAGCTGTTCGCTTGAGATCATCACTGATATTGCGGTAAACTATGCGGTAGGGTGATGGTGGTCAGAGGGCAAGGTGCGTGCTATGCACCGGCGTTTATGACATCATTGATGGGTGTGACGCCCGCAAAACTATAAACTTTTTTTTTTCATACTGTCATCATTTTTGAAAATAGCAATAACATCAACGAGGTGATCTTCTTTGAGAAGCTCAGCCTGAACCACGTCTGTCATTTTGGCCAAAATGATGTGATTCCATTTCAATGAACCAAATCTGATACTAAAGTCCAGCATAAAATCCTCATCATCAGGCCCATCCCCTGTACCGCCATGCAATTCCATCACCATGGCTTCGTCGACAGGTTCGTAGGCAACGAATTCCTCCAACATTGTCATATCTGTAAGCATCAAAAACTGTTTGCAAATGAATGTCTAGTAGAGGTATTTCAGTAGTGTGAAGGTCAATAAGCTTTGTCCTGACCTGGAGGGCATTGATTTCAGCTTTACTCATATTTTCATGCTGACCCATCCTTGCCGATGTTTTCTTTGATGGATATTTCTTTCTAACATCTTCCTTACTTACTTGCGCTTTGCCAGACACCGCTGCCTGCAGAAGCTGGGCACACATTTTAAGGAGTTCCTTCGAGCTGGCATTGTTCAGTGTTGCATCGTCAAAGCCATACTCATCCAGTTCATCCATTGTCATGTCTTCTTGCAGTTGGGGTGCTTGGTGTGATGAACCTGATGTCTGTTCCTTTGTTTGAAAGGGAGAGATGGGGAGTGTCACATCATTGCGCATGATTTTGACGGCTTTGCGACCAGTCCCAACTCTTGGAGACCTGATCACCCTAGGTGTTGTACCAGATGCTGTAGTTTCTGTGCGAGTAGACGATGGCGAGACTTGGGAACTGGACTCTGGGGCAGTAAAAGATGATGCAGCTCCAGACGTTGAATTACTGGACAATGGGGAGATCAGGGATGTAGATGCGGGGCCAGTAGATGACGACGGCATGGATGTTGAAGCCTGGGGCACGGATGATGATGCTGCATTCACCCGTGCATTCAGAGTGATGATCTCGTTGTCCTTTTGTTTCTGTAACGGTTGTGTCAGTTCGCTCCTGGACAAGGCTTCAAATGGCTTACCATAGTATTTTCAAGCTGCAACAGATGCTGTTTCATTACCCTTTTGTTTTCGTTTTGCAACTGCAAGAAGTTTTCTCTCATATTCTCTTCACTTTCTTTCATTTGAGTTTCCTGTGCAAGATTAAATCACTGTACAAGCAAAGTTCATTCTGTCTCACCATCGCTTTTATCAGATTTGTTTGCTTATCTAACTCCTTATGAGCCTATTCTTTCACCTTCTGAGCCTCATTGAGCTGACCCTCCCTCATGTGGCATGAAGACTATAAACCTTGGATCTGTTGGTTCAAACCCATGTTTTCCTGCTTGAGTGAGCTGATGGTTGGCTGTGTTCTCGCGATGTTGGTTCCAAAGCCATCTCATTGACTCATCATTCTAAGGACAGCATTTCAGCACAACAGAGTTTTACAAGTAAACCAGGCTTACCATCATATACATCGGCAACACTTGCTGATTGACATCGGCCTGTCTCTTGGCTGGATGCATAATGTCTTCTTCGAACGAATGCTGGTGGAGAATCAGAGCGCCCGCAGAGGAGCCAGCCTCCATGTCCTTGGCACTGCAGCGGGTGGGGACTTACACTGATATGCTGCTCGGTTCGGAATTAAATTGGAATGAAGGCACAGGGACACAACGGATCATGTGATGTACAAATTCTATGGCTCCCACACTCCCCCCCAGCTCTCTCTTGCTCCTCTTCATTCTCGATTTATCTCAATTATGTCCAGTAGCATAGAGTACACTCTGAGGTATGCATGCATAATTACACTTTAGACATACTTATTCACTGTTTTTTGTATGCAGTCAGTTCCCTGAGCCCCCCCCCCTGCTCAACGAGACCAGCAAGTTAGCAACACAAGGGGTAAAGGTACCTTCACCCCCTAACTACCCACCTCCGCCTCCGCCTGCAAGTCATCCCACTCCCTGTCATCATCTGTCGCCTGCTGTGTCACAGGAACACATGTGCATTATCAATGTTATTTGTTTCATGTATATTCATTTATTTTCTGCAGCATGTATCACCCATATGTGACACCACTGGACACTGTCGCTACCGTCACGTCTGATGTGAGTTCCACAACTCCCACTGCCTCTAGAGGCACCACTCCCCTACCCCCTCCCCCCTGCCTCCGATACCTCTACTGCTTCTAACACCATGGAGATGCTACGAACACTGTCAGCTAATCAAACCCTGCTGCCTAAAGTATTAGTCCACTTTTGTGATATCCTCTGATCAACCCTCCATCATGCACTATTGTACACAGTGCCACCCACAGCCAGTGTTCATCAGGATCATGTTGAGACACTTGCAGAATTATATTCTGTGATGGCTGGTCTTGGCACTTCACTCACTTTCTTATTTGCTCTTAGTGAGAATATCAGAGCCAAAGAGGTTGAGAGTATGGAGAAGAAGAAAAGGCGGATGAAGGAACTGGATAGAAAATATCATAGATGTTCTTGCCCACCTACCTTAGTTTTTTTTGTTTTTGTTCTTGTTTTTGTCTTCTCATACTCTTATGAATTTTTGATTTTGCTGTTCCATTCCTAAGATATTAAGTATATCATTGAAAAAGCCAGTAACCCATGTCATTGTAGAAGGAACTAGTCAATCTAACTAATTACGAGGCAACTTTGGCAGTTGCAATCTTGTACCTCATGTCATTGTGCCATGTTTACACCGGTGAAATAGAGCTAATAAGAAGTCAGATTTCTACTGCAACAGAAATTAGAAATAAAGATTATGTCATTGAAAATACGATGTGAGTATCTATAAGTCAGAGATACAACTGTCATATTTGCAGGGATTATAGTCTAAGTGTGCTTGGAAAGAACAGATGTAGAAGCAGTGAGTGCAATACATGTTGCCTGTAGAGATAACGGCCCAAACATCCCAAGGAACCCCAATATGTGAGTTCCATTCATGCCATGTGACCCCTAGTGGACTCCAAAGATCAGGGCCATCGACGACTGGAATGCTGAGCCGCCGTGTATCGTAGTCCAGAGGCTGAGCATGTTCCACTGATGGAAAACATCAGACAATAGTGAATTGGTGCAATGAAGAACTCGCCGGTAATAGGTTTATGCCAATTCTTACAGGTCCCATCATAATTGATATGAGCATTGAACCCATCAATGGAAAAAACACAGTGGCATGCCAGGCATTCCTTGCTCTCCCGAAGGAATTGACGTAGGGATGCAGGGACAAGACCAATCGGGGAGAGAAGTTGTTGAATGCACTGTCCAATGGGTGAGTCGAAGAATTGTAGATCTACTTGGACAGCATTGGCTGAGGTATATCATGCCATGTAGCAAGGGAGAGGTTCTTTCAGTATGGGATGCATCTTGGGATAGCCTGGGTACTCTATGCATTAGATATAGAAATGATGTACATCAGATATGCTTACGGCTATAGACGCCACTATCATAGTTTTTTGCAAGAGTACGGATTAATTTTTTATCTGTGAATAATTATGTCACAATGCATGCGATGAAAGAAGAATGACTGACTGCAAGAAGCACGTCTTAGGGCAACAGTTCGTGAAAAATATGCCTGTCGTTCACTGCAACGTAAGGTTTTCGAATGGTCTCTGCTTGAAAGGGGGCAAAAGACTGCAAAGCACTGTTAACAGTGAGTAGAATATGAGAGAAGCACACTTACTGATAAAATTGCATGGATGAGTTTTGGCTTTCCAGTAGGACTTGGTGCCATCATGATGGAATTTCATATGGCATTCATCTTCACTATGGTATCTGTTCAGAATATGGGGACAGAGTGGGGTCTGAGGGTCTCTGAGAGGGAGAGTATGAGCAGCATAAGCGGTCTAAGATGTGATGATGTATGAAAATTCAACCCATTCATTTGACTGCAAGTCAAAGGAGGATCTCAATCCTTGGGAATTGCGAATGTCCAGTGCTTGGTGTAGCCTTGACAAAACATCAGTGCTAGGATTGTTGCGGTGCACAAGAGAGTGGGTGACCTTGGTCTGTGTAAACTGAGGATAAACTGGACAGCTTCAACGCTGAGGAGGCATTGTCACTATATGGAATATGTCCAATGGATGGTCTAAGATAATATTTTATAAGACCAGAAGACAATTAACATGTGCATAGTATAATTGAGATCCAACACAAAAGTCTGTAACTACTAACGAGTTGCCATAGAAAACGCTCGCCATACAACGCTGAGCGGTATAACAATAGGACACGGGGAAGCCGGATAGATAGTCTAGAGCGAGCAGAGAGCTCGCCCTTCAATGTACCCAGTCCTTAGCAGGTCAAAGAGTGAGAAAGGCTGGTGGAATTCTAATGGTGCAATGATGAGCCTCCAGGCTCTGTATGCTTAGAATTCGCGGATTTATTCATTCATCACCCAATATCTTCAAAATGACTCCATTACAATCCCCACATACTCTATATTACCGGCAACTCTCAATAATACCACAGATTTTCGCATTATATGCCACACACACACACAGATACAATCCTAAAACCGTGACATTCATACTTCTTCAACACTCCATATCCATCCCATCTCGTTACGCATCATAATTGCCGTGTTCCATCACGGTAAGGCACCTTTGATCGCAAATCATCTCAAAACGGAATTGCCACATCACTTCTCATCACCACAGTGACGCATCAATCAATCACTTAATGAAATGATGTGATTGCCACAGCCACTCATCCATCCATGATATTTTGAGTGCACGGCAACTACAGACCGCGTTTACTAAGGCTGTTACTTCACCAAGACCTTGAAACAATGTAGACCCAAGTGTGCACCTCAGTACCAAAGCCATACCTCACCAGTCCACAGCTACACAGCACCTAACGATCCATTCATCGCTCAATAAAACCATATGGTTTCTGTCCATATATGGCAATATCGAGGAGTTGCTGTTACTTTAGAACCCAAAGGACCATATGTTTACTATGGCTTTTACAAAGCCAAGGACTTACAGCCTTACTAAGGCTTAGATTTGTATTCTATTTATAAAACCGGACTTGTAGTATAAAAACTAGCTAGAAACCGTGTTTTTAGTAGTAGTTCTCGCCTAGTTGACCTGTTCCGGTATTAACAGTCAGCCACAGTTACTCCAAGTTATCCATTGCCACTTGCTTTCTCTTAACGTTGTTGGTTACGCTATATACTGTGCCAATACATGGATCTCACGTCAATAACTTGCTTTTGTCTTTTAATGCCACAACATCGCTTCACTTTCACCAGATAGGATCGTTTTATTGTCTTCACCTTCTACATCGCCATCGTTTTCATCGTCCAGTTCAGTATAGGATCATATTGCCTCTGTGTAGGCCCAGTTCAGCATCGTTCTCCATAGGATCACCCTCGCCATCACCATCATTCAGAATTTCCGTACCTCTATTGCTGCAGCATCCCTCTCATAGTCTCAGTTACCGCGTTTTCCCTCAGTTTCTCCTAGTTC
Source organism: Armillaria borealis (assembly GCA_030435635.1). Classification (NCBI taxonomy): domain Eukaryota; kingdom Fungi; phylum Basidiomycota; class Agaricomycetes; order Agaricales; family Physalacriaceae; genus Armillaria; species Armillaria borealis. The sequence goes on from JAUEPT010000122.1 coordinate 59,232, forward strand.
CAAGGCAGTTTCCGCACTTTAATTGCTGTTGTTTCGATTCACTTGTTAGGTACACCATCTAGAGCCGTTCACCAGATCATTTCTGCGTTCTCCAGATCATTTCCGCGTTCTCTAGATCATTTCCGCACTTTCTAGATCGTTTTCTTGTTTCCCTCACAGCTTCTTGGTATTCAAGTCATACCAGATTCTGTTCCATCTCGTTTATTGAGATCCCTCCCGGCTTACAGCCAATGTCTATTAGTACTCATTGACCAAGAGTACTACTTCACTGACTGAAAAGTTGCAGTGTATCTTGCGTTATTGAAGAATTGACCGCACGGAGGTGCACCAAACCACTTGCACACACACTACGCCTTGATTGCCATGTTGTCACATTAATTGCCCAATCTCATTCCGAGTTTTGGTGTTGCCATTGCCACGGGAGTCTAGGCTCATCAGCAATGACCCATGATTTCTGTAAACTCTGAATTGCATGATCAAAGTACAACTTCGATCAGGTGTGGAAGGATGGAAGGGTGGGTGTTGGTGGTGATTGGCTTAGCTGAAGCTGATCTTAGACCAATTATATCATGTGAGTGTGGGACCCTATGGCTGGACGTCTGTGGCCATCCATCCTATTCTATTCAGACATCATCTAAACGCTGTGGTATGGCATTTATACAATTGTTCTCATAGACGGTGTTGTACACTGTCTACAATCCTCTTTTAATCCATTGTCTGTCTCCTTAGACCATGGTAGAAATGTTGTAGTACAATGTTTATGTTGCCTCTCACCTATCAGCTCATTCTAAATGTTGTTGTACTATGTTTATTCTGCTCATAGTGTCATATTGTCATATTGCTAGCTATGTAAGTATCATCATACTGTTCCAGAAAGTACTAATTAACACCCAAATGCAGTCCAGTAAAAACAGTAAAGTCTGAGCAATGAATCAGTAAATCATCTACATCACACAATAGCTGCCTTACCATAGAGTTCAGCAAAAACAATGCAATGAGAAGCCCTATGATCATCCAATTTTTGTAGGATGACCAGGTAAGTTCATCGTCTTTCACCATGATGCTGACTTTTGTTCTTCCAAATATAGATTCTACTAGAGTCCATTCCTACATCTCTGGAACTTGCTGCTATAATAGTGGAAATGCCATTCACACTCGCAGTCTATCATTCTATCAGTTCACGCCAGCTTGGAGATGTGAACCAGTGATGTACTGTAATGGTTTGGACCCATGCAGTGCCTTCAGTGGTCAGCTTGGACACACTCCCATCCCTTCTCTCAAAAACATAAATGATGCCATGGTTGCTTCCACTCATGACAATTTTGGAATCTTGAGTGAAGGCAACTTGTCGCAGCCACAGTGTTTTTGTGGTCTTGACTGGAAGGGTTTTGACTTTCGCCCCGTCCACAATGCGATAAAGGGCTATCCCTTCTGAAGGGTCATCTATACTGAACACATCCTTTGCAGTGTTTACTGTCGCATGACCGCTGCAATGCTATCAGTGTAATTTGAGTGGCAGAATTGATGCACATACATGATACCTCCAGCATCATATGTTTCTATCATCGTCCCATCATTCCCTTGTAGCAAGTATCTGTCAATATCATCAGATAGAGCAACATGACATTATAGCAGACATACATCTTGCCAGAGTGACAACCAAACATGATCATATTCCGGCTCTCCCTATTGGGGAGGAAGTAGATGGCCCTTGGGTCACAGTTCTGGATGATGACAGAGATGTGGCCATGTAACTTCATCTGAGTATCCACTTTGTGCACCTGTATGGTACCATTTCTAGTGGATAGCGCCAATCGATGAGATGGTGGATCAAAGTCAAGTGCTGTTATTTCAGTGGCACTGCCAATATGCAAGCAATACAGCTCCTCGAAATCCTATAACTCGATTAGTACAAAAATATGCCTGACTTCATGCAGTACCCACATATTCTTGATCTGTTTCCAACAGATAATATAACCACAGAGGGTGCCATATATCAGCACTTCATTGGCATCATCCTCGCCGCAGATCCAAGTCATTGTGGTGGTATCGCCTCTGAAACCTTCTCCTCCAGGCCGCTTCAGTTGCTTGCCTGTCTTTGTGTTCCAGAGGAAGACTCTGTCAGATCCTGCAATGTAGATCCAGCATGGTTACTACAAAAGACAACAGTTCAACACCCCTCTGCTGGCTAGGAACTGGCCTTTTTCTGTCGCTGCAAAACAGAGGACAGCAGCATGAGGGGACTTGATGATTTGCTCGATGCTGTATTCGTTTGACATTATGGGCACAAGCTAGGGAGTATAACAAGACAGAACCATCCTCTCAATCTCTTTAAGTTCACATCAGTTGCTATATTTTTTGTTTTAATGGCAAAAAAGCACAATTGTTTGGATCTTGCTACAACTGTTGCCAGTGTATGCATGCCTTGGCCACACACCATTGTTATCAAAGACGGAACCATCTTTTCGAACTCCTGAGTTAATGCCAGTTGCTATATTTTTTGTTTTTACGATGGGGAAGGCTTAATTGTTTAGATCTTGCTGCAGCTGTTGCCAGCATATGCAGGCCTTGACCATGCACCATCATTATTATTCCATGCAAAAGTTAACTCAGTGAGAAGTTTCTCTGATGTTTTGCCAATTGTTATCCCTAGAGACTGTTTGTTTTGTGCATACACGAGGGTCCTCACTATTGTCATGCATCCATTTTTGAAAGTCAACAAGTCCTGTTATTTATATGGTCAAGACATACATCATACTCAATTGCACCATCAACACTATGGAATCAACCAAGCCTGCCACGTTCTATGCTCCCGATGTTGCTCCTCCTCCTCCTCTCGTTGTTCTGCTGGCTGCTACAGACATCATTGTCCCACGGATGCTGACGGTGTGGGCTCTAGAACCTTTACCTCGCAATCTTAAGCTGTTGGCCAAGACTTTACAGTGCACAAAAGTTAGATTCAGACCCTATCTGACTGAGGTGACATGCAGTCGCTTGGGCTCGCCAGCACATGGTCGCTCTGCCACCCCTGTACCCTCTCCCTCTCCTTCACCGCCGCCACTGCTGCGCATAGACAAGGGCAAAAAAAAAAAACAAGCACACCACCACCGCCTATGCCTGGACCTATAGACAGTGGGGAAGAAGATGGCAAAGATGAAGAAGGTGGCAAAGACGAAGAAGACAGCGACGAAGATGAGGATGGCGAAAATGGCAAGGAATTATGGAATGAGCATGTCCTCAAGCAGCCATCTCAAGTGACCGTTGAAAGGCTCCTGATTCCCCAGCCAAAGGGAATCTGTTAGGCCTCGCCTGACACGTGACCTTATTAACGTAAGGTACAGTAGAGCTGTCTTGTGTTCAGACAATCACTTGTACTGACACTTAGTCAATTGGTGCTAATCGTGGTATAGGCAAGGTAAGATAAACTTTAGTTTGAGACTGGGGATATACAGCGAGAACTATACTACTTATATACTAAACGTCATATTCTAACAATAGCATGGGTATGCGGTGTCCATCAGGTAACTATGCGTGAAACAATGAAAAGGATGTGCTTGGCGAGCGACCATCGCAAGCCATAGCAACAAGTCTGAAGTCATTCGATATAGGCGTGGTGATCGGTCCATGATCCGGTGATAAGCGATAGGCGCCATAGATATGATGAGATTAGATAGGCATATTGGGCATCATATTGGGATTCCCAATACTCCTGTAAGAACTTCTCCCAACGGTTGACATCGGGGTTTAGGACCCATTTCTGGGTTCCGTCTTCGCGTTGGGCAAGATAGCGAACGTCGCTGTCTGGGGTATATTCATGGTCGAGCACCATTGCGAGCGGGGACCGTGGAGTCGTTACGGTTTTCGCTATGACTTGGCCTTGCTTTCGCTTGGCCTTTTTCTCGTAGTCGGCAATTGCTTCCTTGGCATTGCCCATGTCCATCTCGTGTACCCAGGAGTTGTGTTCTCAAGTCCAGCCTACCCACTTGATGAAGTAGTGGATGACCGTTTTCGACAGTTGTCCTCTTCTTCCTCATACTTTGGCCGACTTGGAGTCGAGTATTTCTTCAATCTCCCACTGCTCTTCATTTTCGATGAGGTCAGGTGGAGGAGGCGGGGGCTGTTCCTGATTGGGGAATGCTGGGGGAACGTATGGGGTAAGCAGCTTCTCATTGAAGCACGGGTGAATCTTCCAATGGGGCAGGAGTTGGAGCTTATAGGCCAAAGCACTGGCTTTGTCAATGATTTCGAAGGGGCCAACTCGCTTATCGTCGAGCTTTTTCTTGGGACGGGGAAGGTGAAGGTTGGTGGTGTCCAGCCAGACGCAATCTCCAGGCTGGTAGTCGATCGCGCTCCTTCTGTGTTTGTCGGCTTGCTTCTTCATCCTTCCTGCGGCTTCTTCGAGCACAGCTTCGGTCTCTTTGTGGATTTTGGCCATCGCTTCAGAGAATTTGGTGGCAGCGGGTACTGCTGTGTCCATGGGACACAGAGAGTCGGGGAGAATTCGAGGGTTTCGTCCATACATGACCATGAACGGGCTTTTGCCTGTGGCAGAGTGTATACGGTTGTTGTGGGCGAACTCTGCGATGGGTAGCCAGTCGGCCTAGTCGTCTTGTTGATGATTGATGAAGATCCTAAGATACTTCTCAACCTCCTGATTGACTCGTTCAGTCTGTCCGTCAGTCTGGGGATGGAATGTAGTTGAGGCGTTTTGTCTGATGTCGAGCATCTGATATAGTTTGGTCATGAACTTGGATACAAACTGAGGCCCTCTGTCTGAGATGACTACCTTGGGCATGCCATGTCAGGCGTATACATGATCTCTGAGGATTCGCACCCAGCCCTCAGCAGAAAGGTCCTTGTTGCAGGGAACGAAGATGACACCCTTTGAGAAACGGTCTACTACTACGAGTAGGGTGTCGTATCCGTTGGACTCTGGGAGTCCAGTGATCATGTCGACAGAGATATGGGTCCATGGTTCTGTGGGAATGGCATTTGGGTGGAGAGGCGCTGCTTTTGCCTGGGTGCTAGACTTGGTTCTTTGGCAGGTTTCACATCTGGTGATGTATGCCTCGACGTCTTTCTTCAGCTTCAGCCACCAGTATTCACGAAGGACGAGTTCACTGGTCTTGGCGATTCCGGGATGTCCGGCGGTGATATGGTCATGGCTTCGAGCGATGATCTCGCCTTGAATGGCCTGGTGATGGGGCACATAGATTTGGTCGGCGTAATACAGGATGCCGTCTTTCTCGGTAATCCCGTGTTTGTGTTCGAGGAAGATGGCGATGCCTTTATCCCAGAGTTCTTTCTGATGTGTTACTTCCATGACTCGGGAGTGGGCGTTGGCTGTCATGGGCATGATCATTGCCCAGAAGTGCTCAGGAGAGAGAACCGTGATGTCTCCGTTGTCGTCCTCTCCTTGATCGTGATCGCTTCGTCGGGATAGCAAATCGGCTTTAACGTTAGCAGTACCTGGCTTATGCTTAAGCACGAAGTGGTACTCGGCCAACTCGGTCACCCAGCGAGCTTGATGATGATTCAGCTTTTGCGGTTTGCAGAAGTACTGGAGGTTTTGATGATCCGTCCAGATTTCTACATCTTTGGCAGCACCCATGAGGTAGTGATGCCACTCGCTGAGAGCAAGCATTATGGCGAGCAATTCTTTGTTGTAAATTTTGTAGTTTCGCTCAGTTTGTGTGAGGGCCTTGGACATGAAGGCTATGGGCCTCCATGTGCCATTCTGCTCTTGGCTGAGTACAGCACCAACAGCCCCATTGCTCGCGTCTGCTTCTACTCTGAAATGTCCGTCTTTATTTGGGATGGCGAGGATGACGTCTTCGGCCATTTGCTTCTTTAGCTGTTGGAATGCCTGGTTTTGTGCTGCGCCCCAGGTCCAATCCGCCTTCCTGGTGAGTTGTGTTAGGGTGCATACCACCTTTGAATAATTCTTGATGAACTTTCAATAGAAGTTGGTGAATCCAAGGAACGACTGGAGTTCCTTTTTCTTCATTGGCGTCGGCCATTCTGCGATGCCGGCGAGCTTGACGGGATCCATGCATACCAAGCCTTCACTAATGATAACCCCAAGATATTCGGTTTTGAGAACTTCAAACTCGCACTTCTCAGCTTTGAGAAAGAGCTTGTTCTCTCACAGGCATTGGAGGACGCATCGTACAATACATCGGTGTTCGTCTAGATCTTTGGTGAAGATCAGGATGTTGTTGAGATAGATCGTGACCTTCCCCTCGGAGATGAGATCTTTGAAGATGTTGTTCATCATCCATTGGAAGGTCGCAGGTGAATTGGTGAGTCCGAAGAACATGACCGTTGGCTTGAAGAGCCCTCGGTTCGTACGGAACGTGGCCTTTTCTTCGTCACCTTCTTTTATTCTGACATTGTTGTATCCCCAATGAACGTCTAGCTTGGAGAAGTACTTGGCTCCCTGAAGCTTATCGATAAGTTCCGAAATGAGAGGAAGTGGGTATCGATTCTTGATCGTCATTTCATTCAGCTTCTGATAGTCCTGGACAGGGCGTAGCGAGCCATCCTTCTTCTTGATGAAGAAGAAGGGGGAGGCGAAAGGAGATTTGGAATCACAAATGTGTCCTCATTCCAGGTTCTCATCGAGGAACTTGTCGAGTTGTTCCTGTTCATTTCGGTTCAATGGATAGACTTTACAGTCAAGCGTCAACTTGGCGTTGGGGATTAGCTCAATGGCATGGTCCCAGGGTTTTTGTTCGGGTAGCTCGTCGAAGTTCTCCTTGGAGAACAGGTCATGGAAGGAACGGTAGTCGGGAAGGAATGGTAGTCGGGAGGTACCATCTCTTCAAAGGTCTTCATAGGCTTGTCTGCATTAGCAGCAGCGGTGAGGTCATTGGCATGATGTACTGTGTGGATAATCAGTTCTTCTTCCAGTGTCTTCGTCCTCGAGCTCCTCATCCCATCGGTCGTGTTTGTCTGAATCGGGGAGGGGGAAGGGATTTTTGACGCAATGGCAGTGTCCGAATAAAACTGTACCGGTCTTTCAGTTGATCGTCGGGTTATGGCGTTTTAACCAGTCGTGTCCAAGGTATAGATCCCTACTTCCCAAGTCAGTGACCGCGAAGTCAATGCGTTCGCTGTGGTCACCTATCTTCATGCGACATTCCACATATTCGGTGATGTCGCCTGCTGCATTGCGGGTCCCATCGGCGTTGTAGACGCATACTGGCATTGCTACCTTTCGGGTGTCAAGTTGGTGTTCCTTGACGTATCGTTGGTTGATGGCGCTGGAAGTACAGCCACTGTCAAGCAACCCTCTCGTTAGGAGAGTCTTCGTTCCGGTGCAGGGGTTTAGTTGAACATTGATTGTGAAGTCCCTTTCACTGCTGCGTGCTCACCTGATACAGAGGGGTGGTTCATGAAGCTGGTAAAGCTGCTCCCAGGCCATCTCTCCCCCTAGGCGAAGTGAGGCGAGGAGTTCGTCAGTGAGTTCGGGGATATGGTCTTTGTGCATCCATATAAAAAGAGTGGCACGAGCGGCGTTGGCGATTGAGACCGGGTTGTTGTTGTTGTTGTTATTGTCCTCTACCTGGAGGATGGCGTATCGGTTGGTTGATTCTGTGACTGGGGTGCTAGTCGTGCGAGAGACATTAAAAGCAGAAGCGGGGTATATTCGAATGTGCAATAGGTAAAACATGTGTAACTAAAAAAGTAGAATAAGTCCGGCCAGCAGGAGACGAGAGCATACCACCAGTATGTAAGTCCTTGGCTGTCGTAGGGAAATCAGACCCTAGACAGCCGCTGCTTTTTCCTCCTTCACCTCCTCGATCTTGGATTCCGTCACCGGCTCAGTAACTTGTACTGACCGGATATCTCAGAATTGCTTCTTGTCAGGGCTGTCCTTGCTGAGGTGTCCATGCTTGTGGCATCGGAAACACAACCCTTTGCTGTGCATCTCTCCGATGTCCATCAGCTGTCCCGCTCCTGCGTACGTCATTCCTGGTCGGGCTATCCATCTTCCCCCTGAGTCGCGGGTTCCTCCGCCGGTGACTTGGTCGAACGCCCATTTCTTCTGGCGTTCCTCGTACATGGTGATGATTCGTACCTTCCATTCTGGATAGGTCTCGGGAATATTGGTGCCGTTGAAGGTGATGTACTTGGTGTATGAGTTGGGTACTCCGAGTTGTATGGCTTTGACCATGACCCCTCGTTCATCCTCGTCTGATCGTCGTCGCGCCAGCTTGGCCTCCTTCTCCAGTTCCTGGAAATAGGTGGTGGCCGGCCTGTTGCCCATGCGTAAGTCGAACATCTTCTTCTCATGAATCTGCTCGACAGCCGGATCGCAGAATTGGGCGGTGAGGAGTCCTACGAACTTATCAAAGTCTGGGACTCGGAATTGGGGTGGGTGGCTCGGCGTCCAAAAGTCGGCGTGAAGATGGACCCACCAGTCCTTTGCTCGGTCTTCCAAGTAGGAAGCGGCGAATGTAGTCATAAGGGAGGGGGTGGAGAAATAGCGGGCGAACACCTCGAAGTAGGTGAGGCAGTCCCCTACGAACCTTTCGATGTCGTCATGGTCACCTTTGTAGACAGTCGGGGGCTTTAGTATGACGGGTTTTATCCCGAGAAAGGGGGGGGGATCGGGGGGTGTCCCTGATCTGGCTCCTTGCCTTTGATGCTGGGCCTAGTGGGTAGTCCCCATTCAGTAGCGAGGTCGCGATGTTCCATCTTGGCCTCGTTGAGCTTGGCCTCCAGCTCCGCTATCTCCATCAGCTTTGCACCCGCCCTTTCTCTCACAGCGCACAACTCTTCTTCCATCCTTGCAGGTTTGGGGTTGTTGCTACTTCCTGCCCCATTGTTGGCTCCCCCAAGTAGGAAACTGGTCTTTGGGCTATGGCTCGGTACTCCACGTCCTGCCATCAAAGCTCTCATGCCTCTGTTCAGTGGGGTTCCAGGAGTTGTATATCTCGCTGGGATAGGGCTGGCCACTCATAGTCGTGGCTGTTGACATTGAAAACGTCATCAGGGTCTCGTGGGGGAGGGGGAAGGGCGTCGAGGAAGGGATCGGGTCCATCGGGGTCGTTGTCATGGATGGTGATGTGTTCTGGGGCCGTGGGGTTGGGGGCATCAGGGTCGTCATCCTTGATGATGATGTTGACAGTTCTTCTGGCAGTGTGGGGGATGTCGGGGGTATCAGAGTCGCTGCTTGAGGCATCATCAGGAAACGGGGCTCGTGGTGTCGGGGGTCGAATGGGACGGGAAGGGGTTGGGAATCTGGGATGGGGAACCAGTACCTGGAGACGAGCTCTCTCTGCGAGTATGAGTTGTTGTGGGATCCTGGGTACGGGCGCAGGGGTGTAGTCTGGGGGCGGTTCGATCTCCCCATCAATCCATAAGTTCCTCTCGAGTTCCGTTGCCAAGATTGGGGAGGTGGGGGGAGAGGGGGTTCTTGGAACATTGGAGGGCCCTGGCGTTGCGTTTCTGGGCTCCCCGGTACGTAGCGGAAACTCGTCAGAGGAGCCGGTCAAGGTTGGTCTTCTTCTGATGGGGCCGTTGATCTGCTCCTCCAACTCAACAGGTTCCATGTTGAGTGTGCTTTGCTCTTGTATGGGTTCTGCGTAGGGGAGGACATAGTGAAGAGGGAAGGGGGGGGGGGGTTCTGGGGTATAGGGTATCTTTGGATTTGTAAGAGTTGTTCGAGTAGTCTCCGGTATCGGAGAACAAGGAGTGCAGTGAGGAGTACAAGGAGACAGGCACCTCCGATTGCAGAGGGGATAGTGATGGTTAACTCGTCGGGGTTCATGGGTCTTCCTTCTTTGCGGCAATGGCGGTTGAAGAGGAAGAGAGGAAGTCTCGAACTAATTGTTAGGCCTCGCCTGACACGTGATCTTATTAACGTAAGGTACAGTAGAGCTGTCTCGTGTTCGGACAATCACTCGTACTGACACTTAGTCAATTGGTGCTAATCGTGGTATAGGCAAGGTAAGATAAACTTTAGTTTGAGACTGGGGATATACAGCGAGAACTATACTACTTATATACTAAACGTCGTATTCTAACAATAGTGTGGGTATGCGGTGTCCATCAGGTAACTATGCGTGAAACAATGAAAAGGATGTGCTTGGCGAGCGACCATCGCAAGCCATAGCAACAAGTCTGAAGTCGTTCAATATAGGCATGGTGATCGGTCCATGATCCAGTGATAAGCGATAGGCGCCGTAGATATGATGAGATTAGATAGGTGCCTGAGAGATAAGATAAGAAAATGGAAAAAATCGTAACAGAATCAGATCTTTGGGATTAAAGCAGTTGGGCACTGAGCTGAACTGGAGTGATGATTCCTATGAACGTCTTGTTGTATGTCTTCTGCTGCTTCTTAGCTCAAATCTTCTCACCCTCTTAACACAGAAACATGCGGAAAAGATTTTCCCCAAGCATATGTGAAACGATGTATGTTGGAAGACTCAAGTAGGTAAGCGAACACTGTTACTCATTGCAATTCATGGTTAAAATCTCCTGGTAGAAGAGAGCCCAGCTGCATGGAAAGCATTCAAATGTGAGGCCAGTACATGCATCTAAGTCCCCATTTGTTGCTATTACTAAGTTAGGATTAGATGCTGCGAGAATTTGCAGACCCTCTTGAGAGCTATGTTGACCATTGGCCGCTTGCACAGATCACTCACCGTCTTTGCAAGAAGAAGGCAGAGAAAGTCCATACCAATGCAGCGAAGAGGATGGTGACAGCTATACAAGAGGCTGTCTCCTCTCGGCCTATTCCTCAAATGATCACAGTCAAGAAGAAGACAGTGAACATTGCACAGGAACCTACTACTAGTTCTTCTATTCCTCGCAGAGGTATGGATTGCTCTGGTGGTCATCAATAACACTGCTCATGACATTGTAAACAGCTATGAGTGTGAAATAATGTAGAGGGTTAGATGTTGGTGGCTGGTACATGGTCCTGTTAAAATGGCCATGTACACACCCCTGACATGGGAAATATATGTGCTGTAGCCATCAAGGCTTGTACAATGAATATGAATGTTATCCTTCCATCACCAATGCCCAACCCATGCTTAGAACAATTGTGGTATATGTGTCTGTCTGCATGCTATGAGGATACAGGTCACATGAATCTGCCATTCATTTCCAGCAGGCCATCCCCGTTCCAACTGCATGCACTCCCCTGCTTTCTCCTCCGAGATTGCCTGATTAAATAAATAAATAAATAAATTCCTGCTACCTTGGTAGTGGGTTCTTGCAATTCACTATTGACTTCAACTTTGGCAGTAGATTCATCGAAATCTAATTGAGTAGGCTCCCTCCTATTTTTGATATTATGAGGCATGGGTTTTGTTGGCTTTCCCATTTAAAAACCAGCAGGTTTCACCCCAGTCTCAGACAGATGTCACAATCCATGTGTCTGCCAAACTGTGCCCTCAGCCCATGATCTGAACTCGTGTGGGACCACTTTATTATTAGGTCATTTTGATCGTCCAGACTGATACTTATTACTATTTAGTGCATCTCATTCTTGAATATGCTTATCTCTATGTGCACTGTTGATGGCACCCTACACACTGTTGTTTTGTTTCTCTCAGAGTATCAGTCAGTGCCTCCCGGTCTGTAGTTCTGGTCTCTCCCAGGTTGGCGCTGTCTCCCACGATGGTCAATGTGAGGTCAACATGAACTTGCGACGTTCTACAGGACTTGATGCATTGATGAGCAAGTCCAGTTGGTAGCAGACATGTGCACTGCCTTGAAAGGTCCCTCATGTAAGAGCACTGTACAGGGATGTCATCGTGTACATGTCAGACCTCTGGTATTCGTGATGACCTGCGTCTAAACTGTTTTCTGCCCTCCCAATTAACCTTACCCTGGCAAGACCCAATTCTGTGGCGCAGTAACATATCGAGTTCCAGTGAGCGAGGTGGATGGGCACTCGAGCAGTCAAAACAATGCATTGAAGGGCAGATGGTCATGTTCTGACATGTCGTCATGTACAATTTTCTTCAAAATCTTCTTGAATTTTGGCTCATTCTTCTGATTTTTAGTGTCCAAAATCCACCTTATTCAAGCTCCAAATTTCTGGGATCTAAGCCCTGCAGTGAGCAACATCACATATCCATTGAGATCTCGACGTCTCAGATTGTGGTTGATGGTGTATTCAAATGGTGCATGGTCAGAAGATGATGGTTCATGAACAAAGTTGACCTTTTCTGCTAGATGCCTCTCCTCAAATGTATTATTTTGTCTGACAAATTACCCTACCCCTGCAAAACTCGATTTTTGCGGCGCAGCAATGAATCGAATTCCAGTGGGCAAGGTGGATGGCTGTTCGAGCGGCGGGAGGACAGATGAAGACGATGCAGCCACGGGAGGATTGACTTTGATCATCCAGCCATTCCCACTCCATGCCACAATGCGCACCTCCCTCAATCGATACTCTCGACAACCTCTATTCCATTGCTGATGCAACACACCAGTATCAACACCAGCACTACGTCAGTCTCCCTACATTTCAAGCTTCCGGTCTGGATTGCATGCCATGCGTCGCTGCCATGTATCGACAACCAGCGAGCAAGGAGGATGGTGGATGGATGGACGAAGAGGTATAGAAGGGAGAGAATGAGCTGGGGAGGACTTGGGCATGGCAGGTGAGTTCTATGCTCTCAGGCATGCTCCACTGAACTGACCATCTGTTCACAGCCACAGAAGTCCATGCTGTCAATGCCTGTCATCTATCCACATGTCTTCTCACCCTGCATATCTGTGGATGGTGTGCATTTTTGAGCATCCTCCCATTGTCTGTACTGACTTCTTGCAGATTTCCTTTGAAGTGTGGCACCAACTTTGACTATGGTATGTTTGTCCCTTGAAACATATCTACAAGATTCTGACCATTTCTTCATAGCGTGAAAACTTCAAGATGGGATAACTTTGAATGCACAAGGTCTAATTTTGGGGTGATGTATTCGAGAGATAGACTGGTGAGTCGTATCACAGCCTTGTTTCTACCGGCCCTCAAGCTCAAGTACTTCCAGTGCTGCATCGTGCCAGGACTTTGCTTTGCTTTTTTAATGTTCATTTTTACTGGGGAGACAGCAGGCACAGATCTCCTGTTGGATGACTTTAACAGGAGACCACGCCTGGCTGCAGCACAGACAGGGAAAGGCCCCCCTCATTCATGCAGGTGAGCTTACCCTCAGGGTGGCAGAGCTATTGTCAAAATGGCCTCCCATCGACAGCTGGACTTACGGTGTTTTCAGAATCAATGGCTGCAACGAATGATGGTTGAACTCATGAGTTTGTCTCCGTTGCACCCGTCCTTCTCCCTCCAGCCTCGCACATGTCTCACTTGCTGTGTGGTGTTGTTTCTGTGCTTGTAGCTTTCTTCATTGTGCCATAGATCTCTTTTTTATTCGTTGAGTATGAATTACAATCACTTTGATGTCATCATGCCGAGTCTGAATAAAATACACAGTGCTCGTAGACTACATGTTCCTATAACAATGTGTATTGTATCATAGAAAAATGCAGTCCTGAGGCATTCCATTGAGTCCATTCTCTATAAAGGACTTCAGCAAAGATGAGACAGTGACAGGAAGGACTACCTTGGTCAAAGATGATAGATATATCTTTTTTTTCTTTTTATTTTTGGTGGAGGCTATAGCAGAGGTGGTCCAGGGACACAGTTGCTTCCAACGTCCAGCCATGGTAGTTGCCAGGAATTTAAGCCAAGCAGTATGATGGATATATCCAAACTTTCTTTCTTGAACGATTTCAGACGGTCAATGCAAGACAAAGTTCTACAGTATCGAGCAGCCCGGTCTCCTGGAACCTCTACAGTAAGGGCCTCTCCAATACCAGCTTCAGTGCATCTGATATGGACTTGACACAACTGTGAAACCGAAGATTCTTGGGGGATGTTCCAATGCCTATTGAGAATCATAACCAGCAGCTCATCCACTTCTTCATACACAGGGTGTCCCATAAAAATCTCAGGCACCCTCAGGTCAAAAGGATTCAAATTGGAGAGCGTCATGCTCATGTCGTGCATCACTGTGCGAAGGCCGTGGTTTGATTGGTGCATGCTTGATTCAATGTGTTTGAGCGTGCAGGAGCCTACATGACATTATAGAGAGAAGAAACATCAAGCATGGGAGCAGGAACGTGACATTCGATTGGCATTGTGTTTGTCTTTGCGACTCATCAACTGTTACCTTTGCTCTGCTCTCACCTTAGCCTCTCTGTCCTTTGCTCTGCTACTGTCAAAAATCCTTATCTTTCTTTTGCTGCTATCTTTTACTCCTTCAGCTACTGATGTGAGGATTTCAGAGCATCCTTTATCCAGTTTCCTGATTTGCATTCATAGATGGAGATTAAGATATATGTCACAGGGAGAATGGAGTCCTCATTTGAGATATACTTGGAGGATGAAGCCCAGGATTTATACACCGCCTTACAATGTTGTATTGGCGACATATGCTGGAGCGCTCGAGGTTATTTCCATGTCTATTGCATCATTGTGTATGGTTTACATACCGCAAATTGTACTTTTACTGATTCTTTCACAGTGACTTAATCATTGATGGTTCCTCATGTAATGCAGTGAAGATTTACAATAGATACAGTTGATTACTCGGTGTCCTGCACTACATGATTCCCAGTATAGCAGAGTATATTCCTACTACTAGAAACATCTGACAATGTGATCAAGGTCAGATTCATTTTATCAGTAAATTGTACATTTTCCTTTCCTCTTCGACTCGTCGATTCCACTAATATCTTGAAGCACTTTCACCTGACTCCTCGAGAATAAAAATTTGTAGTATTCAATTTACTTTTGCCCTTCATATATTTTTTCCTCGTCTTGAGCATATCTACCTATGCACATTCTTTCTTGTAGTCAAATGTAATGTGACTTACTCTGTATTTATAAGTTGAGTTTTCCAGCTTCCATTCAGCTAAACGTTGGCTGAAGCTCAGTGGATGTTCAGCCTAAGCTCAGCTTTGGCTGGAAACTGGGTGGTCCAGAATCAATGGTTTCGGACAGGGTGTGAAATCGATGATACGCGGTCCACGCGTTCACACCTAGATTTTGCGATTTTATAATGATACTAGTGCATATCTATCCTTAACTAGTCATAACTAGAGGGCTATAGCAGAGGCTTCGAGCTGATAGTCAAGCCAGGAAGCTACTAGTAGAGCCAGGACTTAGGCACGATACCACTAGTGGATCAAGTCTATAAGCCGGAATGACTAGTACCTCGGCTACTGTTACGAGCCGGTGAATAACGGCTACGAGTAGACGAGGGTAGCTACGAGTGCACCCAACCAGAAGCAGAATACACAGATCTCGTGAAGTCCGGTCACTAGCAGGCCGATCAGGGCATAAACGCCTAAGTCAGGTTAACTAGTCACGCGGCAATCTCGAAGCAGGACTTAGAAATGAATTAGCAACGGAGTAACCTCGCATCTAGATCCATCTGGAGCGATCAGATCAGTTACGATCGGGCACGAGGCTAGCCAGACTGCGCTTTCGATCACGGCGAACTGCGTTACGGATGCGGGAGCGTGGCTAGTCGTTTATCCTCGGCACTAGTGGCGCGTTGCTGGGTCAAGAACGCGACGTAAAACCGCTAGCGTAGCTCCGTGGCTTACTAGTCGTCCAGCAGCAGTTTCTAGACCGACTATTGCGTGCTTTTTCGCAGTATTTCGTGACTAGCCAAGAAATCTGTACCGAAAATACCCCACTAGTGTAGCTGTTTGTGTCGCTTTGTACCTTTCTTTACAGTATATAAGTAGTAGAATAGCCACTCGCAACGACAGGCAAGCCATCCCTGCGATTGCGAGTGACTAACAAGAGTTTAGTGCCCCAATTAAAGGCTTTTGTGCTTAACCTCGACGAAGCGGCTACTAGTCGCTAAGTTACCTATAGAATTGAGTGAATTGAAGTCCCTTTTGAGCAATACTATTGTGTCCTGCAAAGACCAAGAGTGTTTCGAAGTAAATTCTTGCAATTTCTCGAAGTTAAAGTATTATTCTTAGGCCAAGAGTGCCACTAGTAAGCTAGAGTGCGAACTAGTCAAGTGTTATCACTTGTAAGGAGCAGTTTCTAGGCCAAGAGTGCCACTAGTAAGCCAAGAGTGCGAACTAGTCAAGTGAAGATCACTTGTAGGAAGTAGTACAGGGCCAAGAGAGCCATTATTTCGAAGCAGTCATAGTCCCAACGAGCGCAGTAGCTCAAAACCAAGTCACATTCAGTCAATTGTGTCTTACCCACCCCACTAGTGCGAGTAGTACGCTTGTAAAACTCACTAGTAACGAATAAAGTGTCTTTTGAACAACATCCCTTGATTATTGAGTCTGCAGAGTGCTTCTATCGTACTCGAAACACCCGAATTCAATCAATTGGTGATAGTGTAGAGTTGTGAGAGGTTTAGTGTCGGTTGGAGATCATTTCCGCCCACTAGTCTTTTGTCACTCGCCGTTACCGAGCACATCATCGACATCTAAAACAAATGTTCGGGAGTGCCTGATATTGGCACCGAAGCGGATAGTTCAGGAAAGTGTTCTGATAATGCTTACATCTTTGGTTCCACTGTTGCCGAGTTTAATATCTGAATGGAAGTTTTTGGAGATGTGAATGGGTCTCCCAGAACTTTTGATTCCAGTTATAATATATTTGACACTTATAATACAATCTATTTTATCTATTTCAGAATTCATTCTGTGCATGCTAGAATCTCTGTTTTCAGAACGAATACAGGTAAAATTTTATTTTATATTGGAATCTAATATACAGGGACTATATTCAGGACACCCTAAATTTCTGGATTCCCGGTGTGATTGTTGGATGATGCATTGCCAGGGTTGTTGGGATGTTGGGTCATACTGCTGTCGCACTAGTGAGGAGGGAAGAAAGAGCAGTGGAGGGCACATCAATGCAATGTCTCGACTTTTTGTGGACTTGAAGAAGCATTGAAGTGTTGCCATTAGACTCCTTTGGGGCTGCCGAACCAAGCTGAGGGTCCATGAGACAGTGACAATCTTGCAAGAATGTCAGTTTGAACATCCAAGAGAGTGGAGAATTCATGAGAGGACAGTGGGCTGAAGTGTTGCAGAAGAAAAAGAAAAGTTGGATGATGCAGAAACAAAGGTGACACAACATCATGGTATGTGTTCTGTCACAACCTTATTGTCAGTATTGAAATTTGATGGATGACTCACCTTGACAACATCAGCAAGGATGGCTGCAGGCTAAGGCTTCTTCTGGGTTGAGTAAAATTAAAATATTTTGTGTGGTGCCTGGGATCCATCCACACTGTTACAATTTCACTTCATTTTCTTATCTTATCAAAGCGCCTATCTAATCACAAGCATCTGTCATGGATCATGGACCAATCACCTCATTGCTACCAAGCAACTTCAGCAATTGTACTATGGCTCATGACTATTGCTCATCTATGACTATCATCCTCATTGTTATACACATGGTTACCAGATGGACACATCTATTATTAGGACTTAGAATTTAGTATATAAGTAGTGTAGCTCTCACTGTATTATCTCCAGCTTCAAGCTAAAGTTTATCCATACCGAACTTTCTCCCAGACTTCTCTCTCACTAAGACTAAGCGCTAGTATCTTGATTCTTGGATACAGACATGGAGACTCCTCAGGTGATTGTATGAACACAAGATAGCCCTTGGTTTACTCTTGTTTGTGTTTTCAGAGTTTGGGTCTAACAATTAGCTCAAAGCTTCTCTCTTCCTTTTCTTCAAGTGACCATCCACTTGTCGAAACTGAATGAACAATGACAACAGCTACCCAGACAACACTCTTGCTATCACTATCCCCAGCATGATAGGAGGGCTAGCCATCCTTTCCTTCATTGCATACCTGTACCATCTCTCCCAACCACAAAACAATACTATTACCAACTTCTTCAACATAAACTGGTACATCGCACTGCTGACTACCACCCTAGAGTCTACCATGTCCCAATCACCCCATCTCTCCTCTCAAGCAGGTACATCCTTTAGGCAACATCAAGCAAAGGCTGCTGCAGCCAATGCAGATGCATGTGGGTCATTCCCGAAGTGGAAAAGTCCTCTTGGAGAAGAGGCAAGATGCTCCAGTGGCAATGATGCTTTGGCATCCAAGGACCAGGAGGCAGTGAAGCACGCGCCCCCAGTGGCTATACCCAAGGAATGGCTGAGACCCTTTGAGACCAAATGGACTTGGAGGGCAATCAGAGATGCAAAAGATGAAGCCACCGCCAAGGCAGTTTTGTTAAACTGGATCTATAAAGCATGCACTGAGGAAGTTGTTGATGACCTCTTAGAGGGTCTATGACATGCAGAACGAACTTGTGCTCTTGAATGGTTGGATGAGCTCTGTAAACCCAAACACTATATCATTTGAGCTCCCCATGTGATCTTCTCATCCCAGTACAAGTTGAAACATTAGAAAACCATACCATACTAAAAGCTACTGCCCTAGTCAACAGCGGGTGCATGGGAAGCTCCATTCATTACTCTTACATCGAGAAGCATAGACTTAAAGTCTACACCACTGCCAGTCCCATCCCTGTCTACAATGCTGATAGAACTTGCAACAAGGTGGGAGAAATCACCGCCTACGCTGAGCTCTGCCTCAAGATTGGGGATCATAGCAAAAGGGTAGACCTTGCAGTCACCGACCTTGGCAGCAAGGAAATCTTTCTAGGGCATGATATTTGAACTCAAACTCTTGAGTTGAATTTATCTCAAATCATATCTACTACATTCATCTATCCTCCAGACACAGAGGAAGGTCTAAGAAAGACATTCACAATATTCTCCATGGACAACATCCCAGCTTCAGCATCTAAGGAAAACCTGGAACTTTTTGATTTGGCCTCCATTGGAGGAGAACCATCCTGTAGAGAAACCTACACTCATTCTAACTTCACTGTCCAACATTCCAACCTCAAACCCGAAACTCCTAATTTGTTCAATACACTAGTAGAAACCTCTCATTGCCAGCAGACCAGCTTTTTCAATGGATTCTGCAACAATCTGGTACCAGACACACTGGCCTCACAACCTATAAACAGTGAGTGATCAGATTCTCTGGACACCAAAGATGACAATAAGAAAGAAATTGATACTCCAACCCATACCTCACACCATCACAATCCTGAGGACAATCCACCTGACAATCAACCCCGGTGGTCTGAATGGCCCCGGTGGACCAGGTGTGCTGCACCACATTCATATATGCACCAAATTTTGGCTTTCACCTTGACACAGTGACAAGGTGAACATGCTCTCCCTATTTTCATCCCCACTCTACCAAGTTCCATTCTTTACTGCCTAAGACATGGAGTTCCTATGGAATCCACTCAGGCAACTGCCCATCCACTACTTGACATGCTCTACTATCCATCCACTGCTCATCTGTCAGGCAATATGCTTATCTACCAGACCATATGCCATCCGCTTCATTTCATCTGTATTTGACAAGCCCAGACTTCAAAAGCTGACATCTATCAACCTGAAGCATCCTC
Source organism: Armillaria borealis (assembly GCA_030435635.1). Lineage (NCBI taxonomy): Eukaryota > Fungi > Basidiomycota > Agaricomycetes > Agaricales > Physalacriaceae > Armillaria > Armillaria borealis. The sequence goes on from JAUEPT010000122.1 coordinate 78,762, forward strand.
ACTAGTGGGTGGCAGAAGGTTTACCCTCATAAGCAGACAAATTGTTTCATGTTAGATAGTCATATATGGCTATTCCCAAACTAGACCAGAAGAGGAACATGTTGTAAAAGTTGCTCAACAATGCTAGAGTCATTTGTAAGCAGACAATAATGCATCAGTTTGGAGCAGATATTGTCCTTAATAGCTACAAGCCTATGCCCCGTGTCTTCGTCACGATTGCCAGACCCTCGTACCTCGGGTCCCAGCAACCTGACTGCAACACAGGACTTCAGCTTGTTGAGGCCCACCCCAAACCTGGCTTTTTACTAAGATATGTTCTCAAATTCCTTGTAAAGTTAAGTCTATGTTATTTGTTTGGAGAAAAATAGTCATTATGAGTGCCATAAAACTTCCTTCCCTCTGTAATGAACTGGTAGGGACTCCCATAATCTTGGTGATCATTATTGATAGCTGTACCTGCACTGTCCTGTGGGAGCCCAGAGGGAGGGAGAGATTCATTCTCGTTCTTATGTCCCTCCCTCAGGAGTCAGCTCTGACTCAGATATCTGACATGGAGGGCTGCCATAGTCACCATTTGAGCTCTGATGATTTTTATATAACTTAGATTTGGCATTGAGGACAGCAAATGATATTGTTGTACAGTTTGAATGTGGAGGAAGGCTCATAAGCAACAAATTTACTACATGACATACTAAGTACATGTATCATTATCTATCCTTGAATAGTCCTGATTCTACCTGCTAACTCAACATTTGATACTCATTGGCAACTCATTGCTCCATGCTCATTGCTTGTTGCTTGTTAATGCTTGATGCTCACTTTGTCACTATAGTGTGTATAATTAGCCTAAGTTAAAGCTCAGTTAGGTGCCAGTCATGCTAATGATATGCTATAGGGTAGGGATGTGCACTGTACTGTTATGGATACAGCTGTAAGCCATACAAAAATCTTGTCCACAGTACAGTATGGCTGACACCAAATCTGTACCACATCTGTACCATCATCTGTATATGGACACTGAATATCTGCTCTCAAAAGGTGAGTGCAATTCACTTCATAAAGGACATATGTACTGATCTTGATAACAGTAAATGGCTTCCTACCATTCCCTCAGCAACTGTACTTCACCCATATGAATACAGCTGTATTTTGGGTTGTCAAAGGTGGTCATGGTACAGACACGTATCCACATCTGCCATATGTGGCCACCATGATATGGATACAGTGCACATCCCTACTGTGGGGAGAGTAGAGGCTTGGTAGAGGTAGCAAAATTGAGACTTGTTGCACAATGAGGCACTGTGCTATGGGGAGAATAAAGAAAAGGCAGCAGTGCAGTGAAATTGAAACTCAGTTGGATTGCTCTGTGCATGGGAATGCCTTCACAGCATAATGTATGTATGACTTATGGTGACTGGTCTACACCTGTATAAATGATGGTGTGATGTTTGAACATTGCTAAGTTCCATGTTGAAGTGGTGCTGCTACATTGGTTTTGTCTAATTCTACATGCTAACTTAGCTTAAGCTTAGCCTTTGATGCTCATTGGCTCATTGCTCATGGCTTATTGCTCAATACTCCATAGCCTACAGCATGCATAATTGGTGGATTTGTATCTAAGTTCAGTGAATACAGGGTGCCAGCCATGCTGGGGGGATAGAAAACTGGTAGAGGGCAATGAAATTGAAACTCATCGCCGTGCGCAGCGCTGCAGAGAGATGGCAGTGCGGCGGAATTGAAACTCAGCTGGAATGGGCCGCAGGATGGCAATGGCCAGAATGTTCAAAGTCCGCCTTATTATGTCATCTTCACTACCTGTCTTAATATATAGATATTCAGGGCTATCAGAGTGGATATGCTCATGAGCAGAGAGCTGGTTTGGATCCACTAGTATTTAAGCACACATGTTGTACTTAGAATTCAGTTAATCTCACTTGCTTAAAGTACCCCAAAGAAATAGATTTCTGCTTCTCCAAAGCAGCAAGCTTAGCAGTATCTAGTAGCCTGAGATCCTAGGATTTCTCTTCTTTACACATCTGCCCTCTGTTCAATATCCTAAGTGGACGTTTGAATTACTTCTTTCTGTCATATCTGCAGACAAAGCAGATTCTATTGGATCCCTTCAGAGCAGGTGGTAACTCTCCTTGCAGATACAGATGTGACTTTCTCTTTCCAGAGAGTTTGCTAGTCTTACATCGGTGGACCAAATGGCCCTGGCAGCCCCAATAATCATCCCAATGAGCAGGATTTTCTGTGAGAATTTACGAACCTGTTGTGTGGGGTTTCCACCATGCTAAACAACCCTTGAACTAACCCTGTCTGCACTAAGGTCAAGGAACCTGACACTTTCAACAGTTTGGACCTGTAGATACTCAAGGCTTTCATTGTTTTCCTTCAGTTGAACTTTAATGACAGACCCACGGCTTTCACTATGGATGCTAGCAAAGTTAACTATGCTATTTCTTTCCTTTCCAGCACTGCTCTTGACTGGTTTGAGCCAGACATCCTTTGCCCCAATCTCTAGAACCTGCTAGCCTGGCAGTATTCTTACACTGCTTTTCTTGATGAACTCCAAACCAACTTCAGTCCTTTTGACACTGTCAGAGATGCTGAAGATGCTCTTGAACACCTCCAGATGCATGACAGAGACTAAATTATGAAGTATCTGGTTCAGTTCAACCAATATGCTTCCCAGGTTGGTTATGGAGATAATTCTCTTCACCACACTTTCTACTGCAGACTTTGTACCCACATCAAGGATGATATGGCTCACCACAGAAAGCCCAACAATCTCCGTTGATGAGCCTTCAGGCTCTGTATGCTCAGAATTCATGGAATTTACATACTAATTAATGCTCCTGTCCACCCAATAGACTTTCAGTAAACCAATGGTTGCACACATGCTGATACTACTTTCATCCTATGGCAACTACTCCTCATGAGCTTTGTTATCCATCCCATCTTGTTACACATCATTATTGTTGTATTCCATCATGGCAAGGCATCTTCGATCGCAAATCCTCCCAAAACAGAATTGTTGCATCACTTCCTATCACAGCATTGACATGCCAATCAATCATTAAATGAAATAACGTGATTGACATGGCCACTCATCCATCCATGATATTTCAAGCACATGTCATCTACAGATTGCATTTTATTAAGGCTGTTACCTTGCCAAGACCTCAAAATGATATAGACCCAAGCATGCACCTTAGTACAAAAGCCATACCTCACCAGTCCACAGCTAAACAGCACCCAACAATCTGTGCATCACTTCATAAAACTATATGGTTTACCTACATACATGGCAACATCGAAGAGTTGCTATTACTTTTGAAGTTAAGAAACTATATGTTTGCTATGGATTTTACTAAGCCAAGGCCTTACAGCCTTACTAAGTCCCACATACTTACTCTATTTATAAATTTGTACTTGTAGTATAAAAACTAGCTAGAAAACATTGCTTAGCCTTAGCATATACATTGCTCACCAAGCTTACCCCCTATGCATTGAGTTTACACCACACATTAAGACTATTGACAATTCTACTACGTTTATTACTATTTTATGGCAATACACTGTTTACCCCAGCATATTCTTAAGTGCACATCAATTCTTAAGCTCATCAGAGTTATTTTACAGTTTTTGACTGTGAAGAGTCCTTTAACACTCACTCTTCGCTCTTAACACTATTGGTACATGCTCATATTGTGCCAATACATGATTGCCATGCTATACCTCACCCACATTTATCTTTCATTGGCCATTATCATTTGAACTTCACAACATAGGATCTTTTCATGTTTTTACTTTCTCCACCATATTATTGCCCACTTGGGTAGTCTCCAAGCAGACTTAGGACCATTTTCACATCAGTATAGGACCATTTTCAGTATAGTTTTCATATAGGACAGTCCCTCGAGTGGACTTGAAGGTTAGTTTTGACATAGGATAGGATTGCTTCAGCACAAGACCAGTTTTGACATTGACATCAGTATTTCCATATTGTTTAGGACCAGTACCATCACCAATTTCCATATTGCCATGTTTTCCCTCTCTACCCACCATTCTCAGCTCTAGTTTCATGTTTTTGCATCACTCCCCTCACATTCAGACCCAGTTTCACATGTTTATTTCTGTTCTCTCCACTCTCTTCACTAGGATTACTGTCTAGAGGCATTTTCTAAAACCTTCTCACATTTTCTCTTATGGATTCATGGTATTCATGTCATACCTGTTTCCATCCCCTCTTGTTTCGAGAGATCCCTACTGGCTTACAGCCAAAGCTTCTAGTACTCGACTACCAAGCAGTACTACTTTGCTGACTGAAAAGTTGCAGTGTATACTTGCATATAGAGGAATTGATTGCCATGTTACCACATTAATTTCCCAATCTCATTCTGAGTTGGTGTTGCTATTGCCATGGAAATCTAGGCTCATCACTATGACACACATTTTCTAGCCTAGGAGCTTAACACTCACTATTGGACTCAGAGGACCAAGATATCCTGTGAGAACTGAGACAACAAGGCCTTCAGTTCATATTCCAATAACCCAAAATCCAAGGGTTCTAGTTTCAATTCTAATTTCTTAAAGCCTCTGGATCAACTCTGAAAGCCTTGGATTCCAATTCCACAGGGTCCACTTCCACTCCTAAGCCCTATGCTGACAAGCTAGGCAAAGATGGCCACCTTACTTAAGAAGAAAAGGACCACTGCTAAAAGAACAACCTCTGCATGTTCTGTGGAGGAAAGCACAAGACCAATGACTGCAACAAGCACAAAGCTGTGGCCTCTGCTAAAGGCTGTGCTGCAGAAGTTGAAGATCCCACTCCTGCCTCTGAGGAACCAGCTCCTTCAGAGTCAGAAAACTAAAGGGTAGCCCTGTATCCTCTGTGTGAGATCAGGGTTGCATTGACTGTAATTGCACATTGGAGGTTGTCACCCTCAATGCTGCTGCTCTTTCCAATCATTTATTAACTGTATCACTCTCATCTGAAGTCAGCTCCAGTACAGAGTCTGATGGATCTCCAATCATTACTATCCTTCATTTTCTTGCCTTGGTTGACTCAGGTTCTAACCATTGTTTTGTTGACTCCAGGTACATTGAGGACCACAACCTTCCTACCAAACCTATTCCTCTGGTGTCATGCCTGCAGCATGTCTAAGCATGTAATTTTGCAAAAATCAATAAATTATACTTGGGCACTGTATAGCCTTAATGAGCTCGCTGACAGTGCAAGCTGCATGAGAAGAAGCAAGGTCACTGAGTCATGACTCTCTTCTGTTGGAAAAGAAGCCACAGAATTAAAACATAGGACTTCGTCAATGCAATGTACCTGATGGGCATGTATGATAATAAGGCCAACTAGCAAGCTCACTTGCAGCCACATCCATTGGAAGTAGGGATTCAGACTTGGTGGGACATGCTTGTACTCAGACTGAGGCTAATTTATATAACTACGCATCAATAATCAATGACACATAGGCCCCAGGAGATCTGGAGAAGTGATACCACATGAGAGATAATCAAGAGAACCACCAGGCATGGTCTAGAAACAGGTACTGGCTGAAGGGATTAGCAAGCAGACTAGAATTCTGATGCATCTCTTGGTTACCATGTCTAGACTATGATGCTGTCACCTTTGGAGCAGAACAGAGAACCAAGAATGATGAGTGATCAGTGATTATGTGTTATACAGCAATTGAGTGCTAGTCTGCAGACAGCTGCTGCTGTCAGGCAAGTGATGTCGACATCACCTAGTCCTTTGAGACTACCAAACAGAGAGAAAGCAGTGCTCTGCTAAGAGAGCTGTGACATTTCGGACAAGGGATTATCGGCTGACACAAAAGTATTTTACTAATAACCCGTTTGTAACAATCATTCTCTTGTAGTATAAGTAGGGCAGATTTTCATGTATTTAAAACAAGCTACCTACCCCTTATGTATAGTAATAAAGTTTTCAGTGAATCTGGACTTGTTGCGACACGTAAGAGTTAGTAACTTCGAGTCTCGGCTATACCTACGAGTTAGTGAGCTCACTAGAGAAATAAAAACAGAGATACATTTTGGATAATAAAACTTCGGTTTTACTTGAGACACAAATGAGACCCGGTGACAGTGAAGCTGTGCCAGTCTCTAGAGAAAACTGAGAAAATATCTGAGAAAAACTCTGTCCCATTTCTGGTTCAGTAGTAAGATGAGAATTGTGTTGTGCTGGTCCTTGAGTAGGCTTTGAGAAGTAGTATGAGAGAATCAGCCAGCTTGAGCTATTCTAGCAGTTGCACAAAGTGTGACAGGTGTGCACAGTTAGACCTTGTGGCACCATTGTTAGAGCAAGCACACTGTGTGTGAGGACTCATGGGGATGTTCTGTGTGAATACATTGCATATTGTGATTTGAGAGTGCCGAGGGCCTCTATCACGATGAATTTGGGAGTCAGGCTTAGCAAGCTGGGAAAGGAATCAAAGTTGTGCACAGTTGAACCTAGTGGCGATTCGTACTTAGCGAGCTCCCTGAATGGATTCGGTCGTTTTGCAGATCTGTGTGTCCATGTGTATTTTCTATTGAAATATCACTTGCCTTGAGGGTTGTGTGGTTTGCCGTGCTCTCTTGTAAAAGCTTCAAGGAGATAGAGAATTTGAGATTTTCTTGGCAATTGTATGCTGCCACATTGCATCATTTAGTGAGCTCACTAAGATATTTTGAGATACTGTCAGGATGCAAGTAGAATTAAATTTCTTGCTCCCCTTCACACTTATTGAGATTGGTGTGTGTGTATGTGTTAGTGGGATTGAGTAATGGTTTAAAGTGTTGTTCATGCTATGCTGCACTTAGTTTCATGAGTGCCAGTCACTAGCCTTATCACCAGTTCAACTCTGGCTCCTTAACAGCTCCACTGGTGATGAGTGTTAGGCCTCGCCTGACACGTGACCTTTATTAACGTAAGGTGTAATAGAGCTGCCTCGCGTTCGGGCAATCACTCGTATTAGCGCTTAGTCAATTGGTACTAATCGCGGTAAGGGCAAGGTAAGGTAAACTTTAGTTCGAGACTGGGGATATACAGTGAGAACTACGCTACTTATATACGATAAGTGGGAATCTAAGAATAGTGTCCATACGAGGTGTCCATCAGGTAACTATGCGTAAAACAATGAAAAGAACGTGCTTGGCGAGCGAAGAGCACGAGCCGTAGCAACGGGTCTGAAGTTGTTCGATATGGGCATGGTGATTGGTCCGTGATCCAGTGATAAGCGATAGGCGCCGGGGATATGATGAGATTAGATAGGCGCCTGAGAGATAAGATAAGGAAATGGAAAAATCGTAACAATGAGCTTCCAGGCTCTGTACGCTCAGAATTTGTGGATTTTATGCACTAATTAATGCTCCTGTCCACTCAACAGACTTTCAGTAAACCAAAGATTGCACATACGCTCATGCCATTTTCATACCACAGCAACTACTCCTCATGCACTTTGCTAACTGTTCCATCTTGTTACACATCATAATTGCCATATTCCATCATGGCAAGGCACCTTCAATTGCAAATCATCCCAAAACAGAATTGCTGCATCACTTCCCATTGCCACATTGATGTGCTAATTAATCACTTAATGAAATATGTGATTACTATGGCCACTCATCCATCCATGATAATTAAAGCTCACAGCCACTAATAACCATGTTTACTAAGGCTGTTACCTTGCGAAGACCTTGGAACAACATCAATGCAAGTGTGCACCTCAGTACCAAAGCCATACCTCAGCAGTCCACAGCTAAACAGCATCTAACAATCTGTGCATTGCTCTATAAAACCATACAGTTTTTGTCCATACATGGCAACATCAATGAGTTGGTGTTACTTTCAAAGTCAAGAGACCATACAATTGCTATGGATTTTACTAAGCCAAGGCCTTACAGCCTGTTATGCACATGCCATGGACCTCCGCTCCACACTGACTTCAAACAAGGATTCACTTCAACACCTATAGCATCAGAGCTCCATGGCCTCCGGCCGCTTACCATTACCCTGCCCTATTTGATATTTCATTTCCGTTTCATTTTACTATTTCACATATTAATTCTAGAACCTGAATCCAGTAGCGAACAGACCTCCATCAGATTCCATTGGACTCCAACTTGGATTTACCTACTCATATATATATACTGTACAATTACTTGTAGATACTCAGTTCAAATATCAACTTGGTTTAGCCAAATCTCTCTCTGACTCTAAATCTAACTCATTGCTCTCAAGTCCATGGCCTCCACTCCATTGGACTATCTCTTATTCTCTTATCCACTTCACATTCTCCATAGACTCCACTCTGCTAATCAACTTTAGGGCTTCAGCTCAAGGGTGATGTTGCTAATAGCTTTGCTAAAGCCCACACACTCTGTTGATGAGGCTGGTTACAGGCACTTGTGAAACTAAGAGCGGCCTAGTGTGAACACCACTCTAAACCATTACTCAATCCCACTAACACATACACACACACCAATCTCAATAAGTGTGAAGGGGAGCAAGAAATTTAATTCTACTTGCATCCTGACAGTATCTCAAAATATCTTAGTGAGCTCACTAAATGATGCAATGTGGCAGCATACAATTGCCAAGAAAATCTCAAATTCTCTATCTCCTTGAAGCTTTTACAAGAGAGCACGGCAAACCACACAACCCTCAAGGCAAGTGATATTTCAATAGAAAATACACATGGACACACAGATCTGCAAAACGACCGAATCCATTCAGGGAGCTCGCTAAGTACGAATCGCCACTAGGTTCAACTGTGCACAACTTTGATTCCTTTCCCAGCTTGCTAAGCCTGACTCCCAAATTCATCATGATAGAGGCCCTCGGCACTCTCAAATCACAATATGCAATGTATTCACACAGAACATCCCCATGAGTCCTCACACACAGTGTGCTTGCTCTAACAATGGTGCCACAAGGTCTAACTGTGCACACCTGTCACACTTTGTGCAACTGCTAGAATAGCTCAAGCTGGCTGATTCTCTCATACTACTTCTCAAAGCCTACTCAAGGACCAGCACAACACAATTCTCATCTTACTACTGAACCAGAAATGGGACAGAGTTTTTCTCAGATATTTTCTCAGTTTTCTCTAGAGACTGGCACAGCTTCACTGTCACCGGGTCTCATTTGTGTCTCAAGTAAAACCGAAGTTTTATTATCCAAAATGTATCTCTGTTTTTATTTCTCTAGTGAGCTCACTAACTCGTAGGTATAGCCGAGACTCGAAGTTACTAACTCTTACGTGTCGCAACAAGTCCAGATTCACTGAAAACTTTATTACTATACATAAGGGGTAGGTAGCTTGTTTTAAATACATGAAAATCTGCCCTACTTATACTACAAGAGAATGATTGTTACAAACGGGTTATTAGTAAAATACTTTTGTGTCAGCCGATAATCCCTTGTCCGAAATGTCACAGCTCTCTTAGCAGAGCACTGCTTTCTCTCTGTTTGGTAGTCTCAAAGGACTAGGTGATGTCGACATCACTTGCCTGACAGCAGCAGCTGTCTGCAGACTAGCACTCAATTGCTGTATAACACATAATCACTGATCACTCATCATTCTTGGTTCTCTGTTCTGCTCCAAAGGTGACAGCATCATAGTCTAGACATGGTAACCAAGAGATGCATCAGAATTCTAGTCTGCTTGCTAATCCCTTCAGCCAGTACCTGTTTCTAGACCATGCCTGGTGGTTCTCTTGATTATCTCTCATGTGGTATCACTTCTCCAGATCTCCTGGGGCCTATGTGTCATTGATTATTGATGCGTAGTTATATAAATTAGCCTCAGTCTGAGTACAAGCATGTCCCACCAAGTCTGAATCCCTACTTCCAATGGATGTGGCTGCAAGTGAGCTTGCTAGTTGGCCTTATTATCATGCATGCCCATCAGGTACATTGCATTGACGAAGTCCTATGTTTTAATTCTGTGGCTTCTTTTCCAACAGAAGAGAGTCATGACTCAGTGACCTTGCTTCTTCTCATGCAGCTTGCACTGTCAGCGAGCTCATTAAGGCTATACAGTGCCCAAGTATAATTTATTGATTTTTGCAAAATTACATGCTTAGACATGCTGCAGGCATGACACCATGGACCTCTGCTCATGCAATCTATCTTGATCTATTTGGCAGGTCCCTAACACAGCCTTACTAAGTCATGCATATTTACTCTATTTATAAATTTGTACTTGTAGTATAAAAACCAGCTAGAAAATGTCATATAAGAGGCAGATTATCCCACTGATTGAGTTTTATCTCACTCATCAAGACTATCAACAATTCTACTACATTTATTCACCATTCTATGGCAATATATCATTTACCCCAGCATATTCTTAATTGTATGTCAACTCATAAGCTCACTAGAGTTATTCCATAGTTTTTGACTGTGAAGAGTCCCTTGACACTCGTTTTTCACTCTTGACACTATTGGCACATGCTCATATTATGCCAATATGTGATTGTCATGCCATATCTCACCTACATTTATCTTTTATCAGCTGTTATCATTTCAACTTCACAGCATAGAATCTTTTCACATTTTCTCTTTCACCATTGTATTGTCACCCACTTGGGTTGTCTCTGAGCAGACTTAGGATTGTTTTTGCATCAGTATAGGACCAGTTTCAGCACAGTTTTCATATAGGACAGTCTCTCGAGTGGACTTGACGGTTAGTTTTTGACATAAGATAGGATCACTTCAGCACAAGACCAGTTTTGACATTGACATCAGTATTTCTGTATTGTTTAGGACCAGTACCCTCACCACTGCCAGTGTATTCACATTTTCACTCTACTCACCACTCTCTGCTCTAATTCCATGTTTTCCATCAATTCCCCACTCCCAGACCCAGTTTTGTGTGTTTATTTCCATTCTCTTCACTCTCTTTGCCAGCATTGCTATCTCAAGACATTTTCTAGAACTATCTCACATTGTCTCTTATAGATTCATGGTATTTACATTGTACCTGTTTCCATCTCCTCTTGTTTCAAGAGATCCCTACTGGCTTATAGCTAGAGCTTCTAGTACTTGACCACCAAGCAGTACTACTTCACTGACTGAAAAGTTGCAGTGTATACTTGCATATAGAGGAATTGATTACTGCACAGGGGTGTTCCAAATCCACTCACCCATACAATCCTCTTAATTGCTATGTTACTATGTTAATTTTCCAATCTCATTCTGAATTGGTGTTGCCATGGAAGTCTAGGCTCATCACTGGATCTCACATTTCTCAATCCATCACTTTCCCCATCTGTTTTCCTTCCAGAGACATCCTTTCTGTTGACTTCTATGTCACTTGTTTAGATTTATCCTGTAACATTGTTCTGAAATACAACTGGCACTCCTGTTACAATCTGTTGATTAACTGGCTAAAGAACAGTATCACTTTTCATTCACCATTACTAGATGCTTCTATCCCTGCAAGTGCTTCTGCAGCCTCCAATGCAACTGCATCTAACCGCATGGACATTCCTCATCCAACTCTCAATCTTATTTCAACTCCGGTTTCCAAACTTACTCCAAGATCCCAATAGGCTCTGCTGCTATATGAACCCATCTATTCCTATCCTACTGAAAGGGTAGTCTTATGAAGACTGAACACTCAATACAGCTTAGACTAAAGTAACAGGATTAAAAGCATATCAATTGAATTGAGTATGGAAAGCAGAAAGAACAGAAGCAAAAGGACAGACAAAAAGATGGGGGAATGGAAGCAAGAGGTAAGTATTCTAATTAGGTTCTGTGGGGTCAGATGTAAGTAGTTATGATGTAAGTGGGCTTACACTCTTCTGGCTTTTAGAAGAAAAAGAGAGATGATAAAGGTTTAAAAAAATGGAACAGCATCAATAGGGTGGCATTAAAATCCAGTGGGAAAAAGCCCTACCTTACCCACTACCCTGAAGAGCCTTCTGAAGAGCCTTCCAGATGTTGAGAGCCTTGTTTTCAGCCATTTCAGTGCCAGAAATCCAATGGTCATGACTAGCATTGTAACTCTTGAAGCAAACAAGATATTGCTTGCCTTAGCTGCATTTGCATTTGTCCACGATGTGATCAACGAAATGTTCCTTGAGACCATTAGCTGTGAGAATGGGGCCCAGTTCAGAAAATTCACAGAAAGGGAACAGGTCAGGATTGTTTGGTATGAACTTGCAATGGAATGAAGCATGGAAGATAGGGAAAGCGGAGGAGGAAGGAATGTCTAAAGTATAGGTGGAAAAGTCAGCATGTGTTTCAATAATAGTATATGGCCCATTGAAACAGGGCATAAACTTAGCAACATAATCTTTATGTCTAGCCTGGAAATCTCTTCTACAATGCATCATTGACAGCATCACTTGATCACCAACATTGAACACTGGGTCAGATGATTAATGCTTGTTGGCATAATGGGCTTGAGAAATCTTTGTGGCAAGGATGTTATCAGTGGCCTCAGCAGTATCATCGTCAAGTTTCTTGATCAAATCTGCAGCAGCCTGAAAGTCCAAATCAGGATTTAATGGTAGATGGTTGGGAACAAGAGGAGGTATGACATGAGGCACCTGACTCATACACAGTTGGAAACCAGAGAATCTAGTAGACACATTCACTGTATTCATCATGTTAAAACAAATGACAGGCAAGGCACAGACCCAGCCTTTCTGGTTGTAATCGACATGGAAACAGATGGCCTGGTTGACGGTCTTGTTCATATGTTCAGAAGCACCATCAGATTCAGGATGAAAAGAGGTAGACATGTTAAGCTTAATGCTGATCATTTCATATAGAGACTTCCAGAATTTTGAGATGAACAGTTTATCATGATCAGACACAATGTTAAGGGGCAAGCCATTTTTGCAATATCACTTGTTGAAGAAAATAGCAGCAAAATCAGCAGCGGAAATGTCTGTTTGAGTAGAGACAAGGTAGATATTAGAATTTAGATGGTCTGTGAAGGTGACAATGCAGTTAAAACCCTGATCTTCCAGGAGAGGGCCAATAAAATCTATTGCCACTGAGTCTCCTCGGTTCTCAGGTATTGGGAGAGGGTGGAGCAGGCCAGACAGTTTAGAAGTAGGAGATTTATTACACATGCAATCCTGACAACCTGAGATATAGGAAGCTTCCAGATCACAGCACATATTCAGCCAATAATAAGCATCATAAAGTGTTGTGTAGGCCTTGTCAGCTCCACCATGTCTAAGGGAGTCATGGGCCAAACAGAATAACTGTTCACAAAGATCTCCAGTGTGTGGTATCAATAAACAATCACCAATGTATCAGAGATCATTGATCATTTGAACATTGGGCAATATGCTTTGACCAGTGATAAACTTTTTACAAAAGTCATCTTGAAGGTAGCCAGCTTTGAGTTGTGTCAAAAACAATTTGTTAGTAAAAATATACAGTATAGAGTTTACAGAGGAGGCCTGCATCCAAAAGGCCCAAAGAGGAGCTTGCCACTCCTCAGGATCTATATCAGGAACAGAATCAGAGATGAGATCAACAGGTAGATGGGACAGTGCATCAGCAACAGTATTGTCCTCACCACAGATATAATTAATTGTGAAATTGTATTGGGACATCAGTTCCATCCATCTAGCCTGACAGTGAGACAGATCACATTGACAGTCAAAGTTTTCCAAAGTGCGATGATCAGTAAACATAATGAAGTTTGATCCCAACAAATCAGAACACCACTTGTTGAGAGCATGAATAATCACCAGCAGTTCCTTTTCATGGACTGGATAATTCAGTTGTGCACCAGTCAATGGCACAGAGTCAAAAGCAACAGGTCATGCAGTCTCCCAAGTAGGGCCTCAGGACAGTACAGCACCAGTGCAGAAATCACTAGCATCAGTAGTAACAAATATTTTGTTATTGCTGGATGTGATGTGATCTATCACTGTTAAGCACTCTCATGAAGAAATGAGTTCCTTTATGCCATCAAAGGCCAGTTGGTGTTCAGTTGTCCAAGGTGGCCAATCAGCATGAGCAGTATCAGACATCAAAGGTGACAGAACTATTGTATATTCAGCAAGGCAGGGCAAGAACGCAGCAAGGTAACGAACCAAGCCCAAGAATGACTTGACATCACCAGCAGATTTTGGTGTAGGCCAGTTCAAAATCTTCTCAGCTTTCTTCTCACAAGCAGCGATATTAGGCCTAGAGATACGATGGCCCAGGAAGTTGACTTCAAGCAAGAAAAACTTAGATTTCTTTGGATTGTAGGAGAGATAGTGCTTATGGAGGGTATCCATGATCAAACGAACATATTTGATGTGGTCTTTCAGAGAATCAGACCAAATGATTATGTCATCCAAGTAGATGTGACAAAAATTACCTAGAAATTCACATAGAGCTGAATTGACATGTCATTGGTGTACAGGCAGTGAATTCTTCAATCCCTGAAGCATGACTGTCCATTCGTAGAGACCCAACAGTGTGTTTACAGCAGTTAATGGAATCAAGACCTCATCCAAACGAGTGTGAAAGAATGCATCAGTCATATCTAATTTGAACTAGTATTTTCCACATGCTGATGTGCTTGGTAATGGCCAGGGCACAAATGAAACAAGTGTCTAGATCATCAATCTAGATACTAAATCACACACACACACACATACACACACAATCACTAATATTAAGTTCAAGGGTGAGTACAGTAGAAGCACTCATGGTGTACTTAGATAGCGATAATCAATTGGGTTTGTTCAAAGGTAGCTTCAATTCAATTCTAAAGATGTTTACATGAGATACACTAATCGTGGTAGTGAGGTATATGAATGTGAGGTAGGTAGGATATAATTATGAGTGGTTTAGACTCAAATTGACTTCGTCTAGGAGAGCTTTCAAGGCTTGACTAGAGAACACTTCAACAACTAACAATCAAAGACCTAGATGGTCTACAAAGAGTGCACAGACTCACTTACAATACAAGCACACACACTTGCAACAAAGAACCAAAGTTCTACAAAGAGTCCTTGACTCTAGAGTACCCTGACTCTTTAACTGTTCAAACTTAAAAGTGTTCTATGGCTTATTTCACTTCAACTAAGCAATGTCTTCAGTCTGTGGTCGACTTAGCACATCTAGATTACTTTAGTTGGCTTTGGAGCACAAGGTCTTTGGATGCAGAGCAGTTCTAGGAACTAGCAAAGCGCAAATGTGAGGACGACTCTTATTCCTACTTAGTTCTTCTAGATTACTGTAGCCACCCTTTTGAGTTGACTTGGTAAACTTAAATTCACTTCAGTTGAGGATATGCAATTAAAACCAGTGATTGATTAGGTAGCTACAAGGCTACTAGCACAAACACAGAGAGAATGCTTTCCTGGTGTTATGCATCTAGTCACTGCTAATTTATATAATTCATTGTCTAGGTATAGGAGCTTGTATCTAAAAGTAATTATGGTATGAGCTTTAGGTATCAATACAAACAATGAGTAATTAATTTATAAGGATTGTGCCTTTCTGCAGTTTCTATTCAGTTAGATGGAACAGCTATGGGTTATTCTATTGATGAGGAGTGCTCTTGTGGTCCATAGGAACTCCTCACTCCTCTTTGATGGCTTGCTGTGTGGTACACTATTCAATACTACAGATTATATGGTATTTCGAGGATATAACCACTGATCATTGGTCTGAGACTGTATTACTTTAATCACTGCATGATCTTAGTCAGTTATCTCAGAGCCAAGTAATGGCTGTTCAGTTATTCCTAGGTTATTCATGTTCTAGACTAAGTTCATCTCAAAATAGGATTCATTTTGGACTTAGCACTTCATTCCAGGTTTATTCAATGTGTCGAGGTGACGAGTTATTTAGTTATTCTGTGCTTGCTTTTATGTTTGTACTTTACAGAGACAAGTTCCTGAGATCTCACTATAATAGTCTTGGTTTGTATAGGGAATAGTATTGAATACTGAAGGCAAGTAGAGTTGACTCATCTAGATGTCATCTCTAAGTCCATTCTTGTACTGGTTTGCTCAGTATCTTATGTAGTATTTAGCTTAACAGTGTAAAGCCTCCACTATAGCTCTTTGTACCACTTGTAGACTACACTATTTGATTAAAAATCACAAAATCTATGGGTAGCCTGATACCAAGCATATCAGCATGGCATCAGTTAAGATGTCATCCATGTGAGGTAATAGATAGTGATCAACAACAGTATTGGCATTCAATTCTCGGAAATTGTTTACTCAGCAAGAAAGGACAGTTGAATCAGGCTTGGGGATCAGGAAGGCCAGAGATGAATAGGGAGAAGAGGAGGGATGGATATGACCAGCTTCCAAGTGCTAATCAATGAGATCCTTCCATGCTTGCCGATATTTATGTGGGCATGAATAGAACCTAGAGGCAATCTGCTTGTCCACATTCTTGAGCTTAATGGAACAAGTGACATTGGTGGGCAAGTCGTTGATGTGGTTAATGGGTTCGAATATGTCTTTATATTCAGACTTTATGTTCTCTCCTATTTCAGTCAACTTCACTTCAAATTCAAGGACTTCAATCTGGGAGTATACAGCAGCAATGACATCTGCATCATACAGTTTGATATAAATGGGATCAGCTTGTACAGTGAATGCAGTCTCTAATGATGGTAAGGATTGGAAAGGCAAAGATTTCAAAGCAGAGACATTAAGCAAAGCGGTGATACACTTAGTATCAGGCTACCCATAGATTTTGCAAATTTTAATCAAATAGTGCAGTCTACAAGCGGTATAAAGGGCTATAGTGGAGGCTTTACACTGTTAAGCTAAATACTACATAAGATACTGAGCAAACCAGTACAAAAACGGACTTAGAGATGACATCTAGACGAGTCAACTCTACTTGCCTTCAGTATTCAATGCTATTCCCCATACAAACCAAGACTATTATAGTCAAATCTCAGGGACTTGTCTCTATGGAGTACAAACATCAAAGCAATCATAGAATAACTAGATAACTTGTCACCTCGATGCATTGAATAAACCTGGAATAAAGTGCTAAGTCAGAACGAATCCTATTTTGAGATGAACTTAGTCTAGAACACAAATAACATTGGAATAACTGAATAGCTGCTACTTGGCACCAAGATAACTGACCAGATTGTGCAGTGATCAAAGTAATACAGTCTCGGACCGACAATCGATCACGATCAGTGGTTACACCCTCGAGATACCACGCAATCCATAGTATTGAATGGTGTACCATGTGGCAAGCCATGAAAGAGGAGTGAGGAGTTCCTGCAGACCACAAGGGCACTCCTCATCAATAGAATAACCCATAGCCATTCCATCTAACTGAATAGAAACTGCAGAAAGGCACAATCCTTGTAAATTAATTACTCATCATTTGTATTGATACCTAAAGCTCGTACCATAGTTATTTTAGATACTAGCTCTTATACCTAGATGACAAATCATATAATTAGCAGTGACTAGATGCATAACACTAGGAAAGCATTCCCCCCATGTTTGTGCTAGTAGCCTTATAGCTACCTAATCAATCACTGGTTTTAAGTGCATATCCTCGACTAAAGTGAATTTAAGTTTGCCAAGTCAACCCAAAAGGGTGGCTACAAGTAATCTAGAAGAACTAAAAAGGAATAAGAGTTATCCCTGCATTTGTGCTTTGCTAGTTCCTAGAACTGCTCTGCATCCAAAGACCTTGTGCTCCAAAGCCAACTAAAGTAATCTAGATGTGCTAAGTTGACCACAGACTGAAGACATTGCCTAGTCGAAGTGAAATAAGCCATAGAACACTTTTAAGTTTGAACAGTTAAAGAGTCAGGGTACTCTAGAGTCAAGGACTCTTTGTAGAACTTTGGTTCTTTGTTGCAAGTATGTGTGCTTGTATTGTAAGTGAGTCTGTGCACTCTTTGTAGACCATCTAGGTCTTTGATTGTTAGTTGTTGAAGTGTTCTCTAGTCAAGCCTTAAAAAGCTCTCCTAGATGAAGTCAATTCGAGTCTGAACCACTCATAATTGTATCCTACCAACCCCACATTCATATACCTTGCTACTGCAACTAGTGTATCTCATGTAAACGCCTTTAGAATTGAATCGAAGCTATCTTTGAACAAACCCAATTGATTATTGCTATCTAAGTACACCACAAGTGCTTCTACTGTACTCACCCTCAAACTTAACATTTGGTGATTGTGTGTGTGTGTGTGAGATTTAGTATCTAGATTGACGATCTAGACATTTGTTTCATTTGCACTCTGCCCATTACCAAGCACATCAGCAGTATATTTATGAATGAGTACAGGGTCCAGGACAGCAGATACAGTAGGGGGACAAGTGGATCAGAGTAAATTGAAACCAGAAACCTTGTCAATAATGGTATGATCAGCAGCATCTATCACAAGTTTGTTAACCACAAGGAAAGGCAGACCTAAAATAATATCAGAACAGAGGCCTGGTGTAATTATAGCGTGGACAGTTCAAGAACACCAGGCTTTTTGATGGTCGTAAAGTTTGAGTTTCACCTATTTTGTTAAAGTAGTGGGCGCACTGTCTAGAGCAATGGTAATTTCAATTGGTTGTGGCAAGGGACAAATGCATAAGTTCAGTTTATCAATGAGTTGCAGACAGATTAAGACTAAGTGAGAGCCATTATCAATAAGGGCTTTCATATTCAGAAACAGAGATAGAAAAGAATCAGAACAGTTTTCTATGGCACAATGCCAGATCAAATGTTCCATGGAAAAAGGAACATTCAAAGAGTTAACGTTACTAACCTTGAAGGTAGGAGGCAGAGACACAGAGTGGTTTAAGATTTTGTCCGTGTTCTCAGTGTCATCATCAGAGTCATTGGAGAGGATGTTGATGATGCAAGTTTCATTTGATAGTGCAAAAGAGCTCGATGGAATGGAAGACAAAATGATTGTGACAGGGCTGGAGGAGATCAGAGAAGCAGTGATGGCATTAACAGATGTAGGAGTAGAAGCAGTGTTGGAGGCAGTGGAAGTTGAAGGAGCAGAATAGACAGGAAATAGTGGATTAAAGGGAGGGTTGGGGGCCAAGGTTATCCTGTCAGCAAGAGTAATCCCTCTGTACATGTCCAGGTTAGAGAAACCAAAGGGGCAGACAGTTGACATGTGGTTGACATTGCAATGACAGCATTTGCAACAGCCACAGTGCTTGTGCAAATATTCCCTCATCTTGTCCATTATACCACCTATCTCAGTCTTCTTTCCTGATGAAGAAGATGTGAGAGCCTGAGAGGTAACAGAACTGGTGCAAGATGGGGGTGCAGAGGATGAAGAAGCATGATGCTTTCCAGTGACATTTACAGGGACAGGATTAGGTTGTTTCAAAGAAGTGCTGGTGAAATCAGTGTACTCCTGGAAATGACCAGCAACCTGTGACTCAAGAGTAACCATAGTGGGAATCCACTTCTTGATCTTGCAAATCTTGCAAATGACTTTGTCATTCTTGTTTGCATTGAGCAGACAAGGGTTCAGATGAGTTTTGAGGTGATCAAGGAGACATTCATTGGAGATGGTGAAGGTTGACTTAGAAAGATATAGAGCCTCTTTCTGAAGACAAGTGCTCCAATAGGCAGTGATTTGGAAGCTGGTTGGTAATCAGCCAGGATTTTGGTGTGTAAATCCAGTGCCCAATGTTCATCCAAGAATTTAGTGCATATAGTGGTGGCGAGTTTGGCAATGGATAGCTTGGACAAATCCTTGCGATTGGTGTCATATCAGTTGCGTACCAATCTATCCTGGAAGCCAGTGGCAAGAGGGAATGAGAACATCGACAGTGATCTTGTTCTTGTTAACCTCCATGCAGTTCACAGTGGAGTATTTCCAATTTGCAATATTGGCAATGGTGAGAGGGTCGGAGGAGTTGTAGATGATTGGGATTGTCTTTGGTGCAGAATGTATGACATGTCTCTGGCTCTCCAATGACATTTGGTTAGAGAAAGGGATGGGCAAGGAGGAAGACAGTGGTGCCGGAAGGGTTGGAGGGGAAATGGGACTGGATGTATGTGCATTTTATTGAGCAGGAGTAGGTGGGGGTGGTGTTTGCAGTACTTGTCTTTGTGTTGACAAGGTGGATGGTGTGACTATATGGCCAGGTAGAGCAGTTACAGACTTTTTGTTTGATTCAGCTTGGGCATTATTGCTGGTTTTCACCTAGGTGATGTTCAGTATCAGTGACAGTATGGTTGGACTGTATATGGGTCAATGTCAATGAAACTGCTATTAAAAAAAAGTGAAAGGGTAGTCTTATAAAGACCAAACACTCAATACAGTTCAGACTGAAGTAACAGGATCAAAAGCACATTAATTGAATTAAGTATGGAAAGCAGAAAGGATGGAAGCAAATGGACAGACAAAAAGATGGGGGAATGGAAGCAAGAGGTAAGTATCCTAATTAGGTTCCATAGGGTCAGATGTAAGTAGTCATGATGTAAGCAGGCTTACACCTACCATCCCTTCCATTTCTGCTATGGCTACCTCCAAGATATCTATCATCTCCATGGCTGCTTTTGTTTGAGCATGTGCAGAAAATGGAGCTCAATAATATACTCTCCAACCTTCAGCATCTAGCATTAGTGGTAAGGCCAGTTCCACAGCCCCACTGGATATGTCAGATGTACCAGCAGACTACCACAACTTTGCTGATGTATTCAGTGATTCACTCTCTGAGCACAGACTGTATGACCTTAAGATTAATCTGGAGAAAAGAACATCTCCTCCACTCAGTCCCATCTACTCCCTCTCAGAATCTGAACTCAAAGCACTATGCAAGTTTATTGACAGTAACTGTTAGGGATGTGCCAAATAGAACAAGATTGATTGCACATGCAGAGTCCAGCAGAGTGCGCAGGCTTTGGCGAAGCTATTAGCAATGTCACCCTTGAGCTGAAGCCCTTAAGTTGATTAGCAGAGCAGAGTAGAGTAGAGAATAAGAGATAGTTCAACAGAGCGAAGGCTGTGGACTTGAGAGCGATGAGATTAGACTTAGTGTCAGAGAGAGATTTGGCTAAACCAAATTGATATTTGAACTGAGTATCTACAAGTGATTGTACAGTATATATATGAGTAGGTAAATGTGAGTCAGAGTCTGATAGACTCTGGAGAGGTCTATTCGCTACCGGATTTGGGTTCTAGGATTAATATGTAGATTAGCGAAATGAAATATCAAATAGAGCAGAGTAATGGTAAGCGGCCGGAGGCCGTGGAGTCCAATAATGAGAAATGCTGGAGTTGGAATTGAAGTCAGAATGGGTGTGAAGCAGGGGCCAGCAGCATGCGCGTAACAGTATCCCCCCTTTAGTGTTCTTGCCCTCAAGAGTGCTGATCCTGATGGCTGATTAATATGTTCATGTTGCGAAAAAATTTTTACTATGGGAATTTCACAACTTAATCCTCTACCACCACCATCTCTGCACATCATTTCCCCTGTTGTTTTGCTTGTCATTATCCATGTCTTCTGCTAATGAATACCATTGCTCTGTCACTCCCGAACAGTATGAGCCTGCACCATCGCCCCCTGAGCTCACATTTGAAGAATATGAGGTTTTCATAAGTGAGCGGGCATCCATGGAGGAAAGGTACTTGGAGGCCGTGGGTGCACATGAGGAGTGGAAGGTTGAGCAGGCAAAGGAGGCTCAGTTGGAAAAGTTGAAAGCGGATAAGGAGGCCTGAGCAGAGAAGCTGAAAGTTCTGCAGAAAAAGAAGGAGGAGTGGAAAGCAGTGGAGGAAAAGAAGAAGGAGGAGGAGAGACAGGGGGTGATCCTGAGGGAGAAACAGGAGGCTGAGGAGAAGCAGAGGAAGCTGGATGAGTTGAAGAAGGCCGAGAAGGAGGCTGCGGATGGTGCAGCAGAGAAGAAAAGGAAGAATGACTTGAAGGAGCAAAAGAGGTTGCAAAAAGAACAGACCAAGGCAGAGAAGGTGGCAAAGGCAGCAGAGACTATGGGGTCTGAAAAAGGGAAGGCTGCTGCAACAGCTGCGGAAGCAACATTGGTTGAAGAGGAGAGGGGGATGGATGTGGATACTGAAGGGGAAAAGTCAGAGGCTTCAAAGGAGAAGGCTCTTAAGAAATTGAAGGAGATACGGGATGGAAAATGGAAAGCGACAGTGCCCACAGGTCCCAAGAGGAAATGGGCTACCAAGTCCACTAGTGTGGTGGAGGAGAGTGATGGTGAGAACAGGCCTGATCCCAGCAAAAGGGTGAAGGTGGAGATTTCAGGACCTGCAGAGGGTGAGGATGAGTTTACTGGTAATAGTAAGTGAAATCTTCCATCGGCGTCCAATGTGCTAACTTCGTTGCAGAGAGATGCATGCGCTGCTATTAAGATGGGGCCCAGTGTTATGCGCACTGAAGTGCTTGGTAATGGGCAGAGTGCAAATGAAACAAATGTCTAGATCGTCAATCTAGATACTAAATCTCACACACACACACACAATCACCAAATGTTAAGTTTGAGGGTGAGTACAGTAGAAGCACTTGTGGTGTACTTAGATAGCAATAATCAATTGGGTTTGTTCAAAGATAGCTTCGATTCAATTCTAAAGGCGTTTACATGAGATACACTAGTTGCAGTAGCAAGGTATATGAATGTGGGGTTGGTAGGATACAATTATGAGTGGTTCAGACTCGAATTGACTTCATCTAGGAGAGCTTTTTAAGGCTTGACTAGAGAACACTTCAACAACTAACAATCAAAGACCTAGATGGTCTACAAAGAGTGCACAGACTCACTTACAATACAAGCACACATACTTGCAACAAAGAACCAAAGTTCTACAAAGAGTCCTTGACTCTAGAGTACCCTGACTCTTTAACTGTTCAAACTTAAAAGTGTTCTATGGCTTATTTCACTTCGACTAGGCAATGTCTTCAGTCTGTGGTCAACTTAGCACATCTAGATTACTTTAGTTGGCTTTGGAGCACAAGGTCTTTGGATGCAGAGCAGTTCTAGGAACTAGCAAAGCACAAATGCAGGGATAACTCTTATTCCTTTTTAGTTCTTCTAGATTACTTGTAGCCACCCTTTTGGGTTGACTTGGCAAACTTAAATTCACTTTAGTCGAGGATATGCACTTAAAACCAGTGATTGATTAGGTAGCTATAAGGCTACTAGCACAAACATGGGGGGAATGCTTTCCTAGTGTTATGCATCTAGTCACTGCTAATTATATGATTTGTCATCTAGGTATAAGAGCTAGTATCTAAAATAACTATGGTACGAGCTTTAGGTATCAATACAAATGATGAGTAATTAATTTACAAGGATTGTGCCTTTCTGCAGTTTCTATTCAGTTAGATGGAATGGCTATGGGTTATTCTATTGATGAGGAGTGCCCTTGTGGTCTGCAGGAACTCCTCACTCCTCTTTCATGGCTTGCCACATGGTACACCATTCAATACTATGGATTGCGTGGTATCTCGAGGGTGTAACCACTGATCGTGATCGATTGTCGGTCCGAGACTGTATTACTTTGATCACTGCACAATCTGGTCAGTTATCTTGGTGCCAAGTAGCAGCTATTCAGTTATTCCAATGTTATTTGTGTTCTAGACTAAGTTCATCTCAAAATAGGATTCGTTCTGACTTAGCACTTTATTCCAGGTTTATTCAATGCATCGAGGTGACAAGTTATCTAGTTATTCTATGATTGCTTTGATGTTTGTACTCCATAGAGACAAGTCCCTGAGATTTGACTATAATAGTCTTGGTTTGTATGGGGAATAGCATTGAATACTGAAGGCAAGTAGAGTTGACTCGTCTAGATGTCATCTCTAAGTCCGTTTTTGTACTGGTTTGCTCAGTATCTTATGTAGTATTTAGCTTAACAGTGTAAAGCCTCCACTATAGCCCTTTATACCGCTTGTAGACTGCACTATTTGATTAAAATTTGCAAAATCTATGGGTAGCCTGACACCAAGTGTATCAGCACCCAGCTTCTGAGACATCAATCCATGGGCAGACTTGTTTGTGCTGCAAAACCAAGAAGGCCACTTGTTTCTTCAACAATGGAAATTCTTCTGCGCTCGCCATCGGCTCTGAAGAGGTCTCGGGTTCACTACAAAAACTGGTGAACACAGTTGAGACTCTGGCTAACAAGGTGGACATCTTGACTGGCCAAGTCATTGACCTCCGGAGCCAGGTGGACGATTTGGTCGATGATTTCCAGTTGGAGAAGATCAATTCTCTGGAGGAGCTCATTTTGGACATGGAGGAATGGCAGGCATCATGCACGGAGTTGAAGAATTTGGAGGGAATTAACTCTGAGGCTCTCTGGAGGGTGATGGGGTGGTGGTTAGAGGAGGATATGGCACAGTTAAGGGCAAAGGGGCTGGTGGAGCCTGAGAAAATGAATGTGGACGATCTGTATGAGGTGGCCAACTGCGAATTCTGGTATAGCCTCGAGGGTCCAGAGAAAATGGCAGAGATGAAGCTGAAGTGGGACTTGTTCCAAGCCACCCGAAACAAGTTCTACAAGTTGAAAGGCCACCGGTCTGAATGGCAGTTCTGAAAGGACTACCTTCAGAAACACAACTGTGACGACTTCATGGTGGAGGATTTGGATCTGGGGGAGAAGGTTCTCAACAGCAAGGTTTGGAAGTCATGGAAGCCATACGGAGAGGACTTGGACATTCCTGCCCTCGACGACTTGTTTGTGATGGCTCCAGTGCCCAGAGAGGATAATAGCAAGGAGGATGAAGATGAAGATAGTAGTGCCGTGGAGGATGAAGAGAATGCACTGGCAGGAGGTACCAAGGATATGGAAATGGAGGAAGCCGCAGATGTTGTGGGGGCCAGTGATGCCTAGTTCCTTCCTCCAGTTGCCATTCTCCTTGGACTAATATTTTATATATATTTTTGTATTTTGTATTTTGATTTTGAATGCATCTAGGGCCCATAGGATCCCAAATCTTGTTGACTTGTAATAAAGTGAAAGATGAGAACAGAATTTGCAATAGAAAGCAAGAAATGAATATGAAATACAGCATATGGATTCCACTGGAGTTCAGTCCTGATTAGGAAATGAATTTGCAATAGTTTTTGTAGATTCTATTTGAAATGCATGGAGTCAGGGCCAGCGGAGTCCACGATGGTGGTACAGATCAAAAATTGGAAGTTAGATGGTGGATTTTTAGATGGTGACTTTGGCTAATGGTCCTGGTTTGTCTGGGTAGCAGCAGTAGAAATCTTCAATGAATTCATCTGTGGAGAACTCGGTGGCCGATAGCCAGGCAAATTTCTCATCGGTACCTTCATATCCAAGCCATTGAATCCTGTAGAGGAGTGAGCACTGGAACCAGCAGTCAATCTTGGAGTCAAGGATCTGAGCTATTTTGTACTGCTCTTCGCCATCAACTTCTACTGGAGGCAGCAGAGGTTGCGTCTGATTAGGGATGGTGTTTTCTTCTACAGGTTTGAGTTGTGATACATGGAAGACAGGATGAATGGCATGGAGGTCCGACGGTGATGTGCCTCCAGGCTCTGTACGCTCAGAATTCATGGATATTATACACTAATTGCCGCTCCTGTCCACCCAATGGACTTTCAGTAAACCAAAGATTGCACACAAGCTTGTACCACTTTCATGCTATGGCAACCACTCCTCATGCACTTTGTTATCCATCCCATCTTGTTATGCATCATAATTTCCATATTCCATCATGGCAAGGCACCTTCGATCACCAATCACCCTAAAACGGAATTGCCACATTACCGTTCTACGGCAATACATCGTTTACCCCAGCATATTCTCGAGTGCACATCAACTCTCAAGCTCACCAGAGTTATTCCACAGTTTTTGACTGTGAAGAGTTGTTTGACACTTGCTCTTCACTCTTGACACTATTGGTACATGCTCATATTGTGCCAATACATGATTGCCACGCCATACCTTGCCCACGTTTATCTTTTATCGGCTGTTATCATTTCAACTTCACAGCATAGGATCGTTTCACATTTTCACTTTCACCATCATATCGTCGCCCACTTGGGTAGTCTCCAAGCAGACTTAGGATCATTTTCACATCAGTATAGGACCAGTTTCAGCATAGTTTTCGTATAGGACAGTCCCTCAAGTGGACTTGATGGTTAGTTTTGACATAGGATAGGATCACTTCAGTACAAGACCAGTTTTGCCATCGACATCAGTATTCCTGTATCATTTAGGACCAGTACCTCGCCATCACCAGTATATTTCCATTCTCGCTCTCTCATTGCTGATTTCCGTATTTCCACGTTTATTTTGACACCCCACCCTCAGTACTCCATTTCACGCTTCTCCCACCGCACTCAGCTATAGTTCCAAGTTTTCATATTGTTTTCCCACTCCCAGACTCAGTTTCACGCATCTGTTACCATTCTCTTCACTCGCTTCGCTAGGATTGCCGTCTAGCGACATTTTCTAGTCTCTTCTCACATTTTCTCTTATGGATTCGTGGTATTCACATCATACCTGTTTCTGTCCCCTCTCGTTTCGAGAGATCCTTACCGGCTTACAGCCAAAGCTACTAGTACTCAACTACCAAGCAGTACTACTTCGCTGACTGAAAAGTCGCAGTGTATACTTGCATATAGAGGAATTGGTTTACTGCATGGAGGTGCCCTGAACCTAGGCTCATCAATGGGAGTTTGAGAGTGAAGGAATGAGAGCCTGGCTGAGCTATGATTTCGAATGGGCCAAGGAATTTTTCTGCAAATTTCGCAGTAGGACGAGTAGTCTTGATGTGTTTGGAGCTAAGGAAAACTTTGTTGCCTACTTTGAAGGGAGGAGCCAGATTCTGGTGCTTGTCCACTTGGATCTTGTAGCAAGACTGAGCTTGGGTGATTTCGTCACATAGGAATTGGTGTAGTTCATCTAGGTTGACTACAAAGTCACGGGCCCAAGCAGAGGTGATATCGCATTCAGGATGAACAGTGATATTAGGATGGTAACCCTTGTTGGCGAAGAATGGGGAGATTCCGGTGGAAGCGTTTGGAGCATTGTTGTACACAAACTCAGTGATGGGTAGTAGTAAATCCCAGTTGTCCTGTTGATAAGAACAGTAGATGCAGATGTACTGTTCCAAGGTTTGATTTGTGCATTCAGTTTGTCCATCGGCCTCCGGGTGATATCTGGAAGTGAAGTGAAGTTCCATGTCAAGGGCTTTAGCAAGAGTGCATGTGAATTGGAAGACAAATTTGGAGCCACGGTCAGAGGTGATGCGGTTAGGTATGCCATGTTTAGAGAAAACATGAATGACGAATAACTGGGTGAGTTCTTCAAAATTAATGGTGTCGTATGTAGGGATGAAGATGGCTTGCTTGCTTGCATGGTTGATTACTACAAGGATAGTGTTACAATTTTTCCATTTTCTTATCTTATCTTAGGCACTTATCTTATCATAATCCTAATCACATCTAATCCAAGTGCCTATCTATTATCTGATCATGATGGACTTGCCATCATGTCCATACGAGACACCCCCATTGAGTCCCTTGCATGTTGTCTTAGTGCATGCTCACTACAAGGCTTTCCATCAGACTTGCATGCCACCATGACTCTTACTTACATGATCGCTGGACTCAACAAACTATTAATAGCATGTACAGAATAGTATATAAGTAGGATAGCTCTCGCTGTATATTCTCCAGCTTCGAGCTAAAGTTTTAATACACCAAACTTACTCTCAGACTCACTCCTCAGCCAAGACTAAGGGTCTGATCTTTAATTCTCAGTTATCAAGCATACTTGACGCTCATTGGGTGACTGTACAAACACAATACAGCTCTTTGTTTAGTCTTGTTTGTTATACTGGAGTTTGGGTCTAACAATTAGCTCAAAGCTTTCTACATTTCCTTTCTTCAGAGATGCTCATATGCTCAAAGAAACTGAATGAACATCACCCGCAACATCACCTCACGAACCACCCTTGCCCTTATGGCAACGATAGTAGGCATTACCACTGCTATCACCACCTTCCTCATCTACCGAGTATACTGGTACAAGATCAGGCAGTATACACGCCGTCTCTTTCTTGTTACTCCCTGTCAACCTGCACCTCGCTTCCCCACCCAATCTTTCATGGTCCCATACCATTATGTCCCAAGAACAACTGGTGGATCCCTCCTCCCCCCACTCCTCCCATCTCAGTCAACAGGACTTTTCTCCCTTGCCCTCACCAAAGACTCATCCTGCATCCACACGGAGCAGGAGGAGTTGGACGTGGGGGAAGAAGGGAGAAAGCACCTCTATGGTGAGTACCAAGAGATCCCAGTGGTCATTACTGCTGGACCCCTCTCCATCCCTCCCTTCAGTCCCGAGTTCCCTGCCCATGATTCCATCACCAGAAGGGCTCGAGACATCGCTCCCAATTGCCCTGTCATCATCATTTCAGACAGTGAGACCATCTCAGACTATGTCTCCCACTCCCTCACCAATTTTGAATATGCTGTCTGGCTTGAGGACAATAACCTTGCCCCACACACCTCAGACCAACTCCCTGTTCTGCTCCCTGGTCCCCAGATCACCGAGCATTCAGCACAACCACATGCCCAGACACCTCCCATCTGGACTCTCAGGCTCTTGCCCACTCCCCCTCACTAGGCCCCAGCAACATATGCTGAGCTGCAGCAGCAGATCACGAGGTACGAGCAGGAGAGGAGCGAGTGCAACTCATTCAAGAGCACGAGGAAGTCATCGAGAGATACTTTTGCTGAGTGTCTCGCCTGCACATGGCGACAGAGTCAGCCACCCAGTGTTGGGTAAGGCAACGAGCCACTCTGGCCAAAGACGCTGCCATCAACTGGGCCAATGTAGAGAACTATGAGAGTCATCCCCTCCATTTCAAGCCTGTCTGGCTCAAACAATACCAAACATACTGAGTGAGCCAAATCACTAGGGGACTCCCTGGGGTCTTTATCGATACTTGGATGGAGAGACGAACCCGAGAGTGACACAGAGACCATGACCCCAGAAGAGTGGGTGTCTGAGTACACGACTATCTGGTGTTCCAGGCATACAGATTTAACGACTGAAGTGGCCTGGAGGCATTCAGAGGAAGGTCAGAGGTGGAGGCAAGCAGATCCAGTGGAGCAAGAGGATATTATTAGTCATAGCACGGATGTGCAGGCTACCATAATATTTAATGAGTTGCACCCTTGCTACGCCTATGAAATGCCCACCCCCTATCAATCCCGCTACCACCAAGAGCCCCTCCCTAAAACCCCACCATGCCAAATCCCCAAGCTGAGAGGCTGATCCATTCAGCTTCACACTGCAACCAGCCCAGATGATCTCTCAGAACATCTGATGGATTCTCTCATCGACAAACCTGAGGAAGAGGAAGAAAAGCTGAAGGATTCCAAGGAAAAGGGAAAATGGGTCCCCAAAATGGGACCACTCTGTGGTGATCGGCCACCAGACCAATATGCCGACCCCATCACCTGAAACCTGAAATGATGGTCCTTACTGGGGGCCCCTGACAAGTTTGACCTCAAATATGAACTGCCCAATCCCACAGGCACAATGTGCGATGATGTGCTATGGATCGGGTGCAAACCCAATCTAATTCAAAAACCCCTCCCTTTCAAAGGGGAGGCCGACGATATTGACTGGTTCATTACGAACTGCAAAATATATTTCCAGATCCACAGCGCTTATATGTGGCTCGACCCCTATCGGATTGCCTTCACTTCCTCATACTTCAAGGACAAGGCGGAGGAATGGTGGATTCTGGAACTGGTGGATCTCTGCAGTGCTACCAGAGGAAAATTCAGATTCCCCACATGGTATGCCTTCACCCAGACCATCCATGAAAAGTTCAAGGACCCCACTGTTGAGGATGTACAAAAAGCTAAAATGTACACCCTCTGAATGGGTTCCAAAACTGCTGCTGAGTACTTCTAGGAGCTCAAAATGCATGCCAAGAAGGCCAACCTACGAAGCGACACTGGAGACCGTGGCCATATGGTCATGGCACTATGACAGAGAGTTCCCTCTTCCTACACCACCTCTATTGCCAACATTGAGATACTCATCCCAGTTGGATATGAAGAGTGGAAGAAATGCATCATCACGATGAACAGGGAGAGACAGAAGAAGCAGGTGCAAGATCAGGTAGTTGGAGTCTACCAGCCACGAACACAGCAACATGCTGGAGCCTCCAAGGGGAGCTCCGGCATGACAACTTCATCGGCTGACAAAAAGACTACCACCAGCACCACCTATGGGGGTCAGGGACAGGCCATGGACATCGATGCAATGAGAAAGGCCGGGGAGTGTTTCCACTGTGGAAAGAAGGGCCACCTTAGCAAGAACTGCCCATTGCAGTCATGGAACAAAGGGAAGCAGGAGGTAAGAGCCTCGATGACCGAGTCCTCGACAGGCTCCAAGATTGAAGAGGTAAAAGACACCACCAAGAAGTAAGTGATTCTACTTACTCAGCGAAGGGGAGCCCTGGTATGCATTCTGGTTATAGTGGACAGACTTATACTTCTGTAGTCGCTCCTGTTTTACATACACCATATTCAATACTATTCGCTGCAAGTACTTCGAACCAGCCCCGAAAAGAATCACACAACTGCTACACCATCTTAGCGGACTCAAGCGCCTCAGATGACAAGGCCCACAATGACACAGAGAGTCTCCCAAGTGCCCCCAACAATGGGGCTAACCACCTCACAGGTAGCTCATTACAAGTGAAAGTGCCAGGTGATAAGCCACCTACCATAGTAGTACCCATCATAACGGCTGCTCACAGACCGGATGGGGCAGGGGAACCAGGTCCAAACTCATCCCCTGAACAAGCAGCTCCCTGAATGGAGAACACCACAGTGAGGAAACCAATCATAATCACCCCAACATAAGACCTTTTCGACAAGAGCCGGGGCTGAACAGGGCAAGAGATGCCCAAGGTAGCTATGATTGAGGTACCCGACAAAGAAGATGACACTTCCTTTAGGTTACACCAGAGCAAGGTTGCTGCAACTGATGCAGACACATGCAGGCTATCCCCAAAGTGAAAAAGTCCTCTTATGGAAAAAGAGGCAGAACACCCTACTGGCAACAATACTTTGGTATCAAAGGGTTGGGAGGCTGCAAAGCATGTGCCCCCGACAGTAGCACCCCATGAATGGCTGAAGCCCTTCAAGACCAAATGGACTCGGAGGGCTATCAGAGATGCTAAAGATGAATCCACTGCCTGAGCTGTACTACTCAACTGGATTCATAAGACCCGAGCGGAGGAAGTTGTAGACAACCTTCTCAAAGGTCTTCACTCCTCAGAGCGCTTTCATGCCCTCGAATGGCTTGATGAACTTCGCAAACCCAAACGATATTTCATCTGCACCCAGAACTCTCCCTCGAGTCTCCTCATTCCCATTCAATTAGAAACCCTGGAAGATCCAATCACTATTTCTGCTAAAGCACTCGTTGACAGCAGCTGTACCGGGAGTTCTGTTCATCGCGACTGTGTCGAGAAGTACAGAATTCCAGTCCAAAATATGGCTAGCCCTATCTCCATTTACAATGCCAATGGATCCCACAACAAGGCAGGAGAAATCACAGCCTATGCTGAATTCCATCTCAAGATTGGAGACCACAGTGAAAGGATTGACCTCGCTGTTACCAACCTCGGCTTGAAGGAGATCTTCCTTGGACATGACTGGCCAGTATGCCACAACCCGGTCATCAACTGGACAACAGGCAAGATTACCTTTGCTCATTGCCACTGTGCCAAGAATCCCTTTGTACTTCCCGATGCAGACCCTGACAATGAATGGGAGCTCGAAGAAGGCGAAACCATCTTAGCCGTCAACTTCAAAGAAGCTATTGAAATCTGTGCGGTTCACAAAGCCAACAAACTTGCAGCCAAAGCCAATGAGGGAAAGGAAAAGAAATCCTTTGAAGAAATGGTCCCCGAGTCCTATCATGACTTCGAGGACCTGTTCACCAAAGAAAGCTTTGATGAAGTTCCCACCCTGGGATCACACAATCGAACTCGTCCCCAATGCCAAGAACACGCTGGGCTGCAAGGTTTACCTCTTGAACCCTATCAAGCAAGCAGAACTCAATAAGTTTCTTGATGAAAACCTTGCCACCAGACACATCAGGCCATCCAAGTCCCCCATGGCCTTGCCCTTCTTCTTTGTCAAAAAGAAAGATGGCAAACTACGTCCTGTCCAGGACTACCGCTGTGGTAGTACGAGTTGCCGTGCTCGTAGACTCGACGTCTCGGGCCGGTTGACTCGTACTTCCTTTTTAGGTTTGCTACGTGTCTTTCTTCTTCTCTACCGTCATCTCTCCAGTTATTACTTCGTTTTCTCTTTACAGACTCTTATCTCCTCTCAGCGCGACCCCACCTAGCTCTAGGACCAATGAGAGCATGTTCAGACAACTCCTCCCTTTGAGCAACAAGGCTCGAGATCAAGACATCAACGTTGAGGTAGCTCACCTCGCAAGCCAATGAGCTATTTTGAGGACTGGTGGAAGGATTACTTGGGGTATGGGTCGTATGAACGCTGTAGAGATATATGGGTTCGTTATCATCATTTGAATTCCGTTTCTTACCTTCTCTTTTACTTCACCATTACTCCCCTCCCTACCCCATCTGATGCGAAAGACCAAGGCCGACAGCGGACAAAATCTGACTCGGAACGCGCTGGGAATCGAGACGCAACGACGTGGGACATCGTTTGCATGCTGAACGGGGCAGCAGGCTCTTCCTATGCCGTAGTTGCGCGTTTCCCGGTCTATTTTGCTCCTGCTCGAGGACAAGGTCTGTAGCTGAGATATTCTCTTTCATCTGACGTCTTTTATTTTAGAATATAGTACATATACGACTTTACTATCGTCTATGGGCTCTGGCGACGCACGAGCACGCGTACGGCCACCCCCTCTTTCGTTATCTGTGCCTGTACGAAGAAATTTGGATTTTACCTTTCTTTCCTTCTTTCTCCGAGCACTGAGCCATCGAGCGAGCACATGAGCCTTCAGATTTGAGCCCAGTAAGTGGTCTCCTTGTTCTTAGTACTGATTTACTATCTAGATACAATTCGTACCAACAAAAACCTCAAAACTCGCCCACACTCAGCCGATTCACTAGCGACTCACGACCTCGCACAACCGTCTACGTCCGCATCGACGTATACTGCGACACCGCAAGCTCAACAAAATGACAATCAAGAATTGCTATCCCTTGCCGCTCATTTCTGAGCTAATGGACAAACTCGGAAGTGCTAAATACTTCACCAAGCTCGACATACACTGGGGCTATAACAATGTATGCATCAAAAAGGATGATGAATGGAAGGCCACATTCAGAACCAACTATGGTCTCTTTGAACCCACTGTCATGTTTTTTGGGCTCACTAACTTGCCCACCACATTCCAATGGATGATGAACGACATCTTCAAGGATCTCATTGCAACTGGCAAGGTCACCGTATACCTTGACGACATCCTGATCTTTTCGAAGACTCTAGAAGAGCATCGGAAGATCACTCGTCATGTCTTGGAGCTATTAAGGAAACACAAGTTGTTCCTGAAAGCTAAGAAGTGTGAGTTCGAGGTACTAGAAACAGAATACCTCAGGGTAATAATCAGCAAAGGCTCCATCCGCATGGACCCAATCAAAGTCGCAGGCATAACAGAATGGCCCATTCCAACAAAGAAGAAGGAACTTCAATCGTTCCTAGGCTTCACCAACTTCTACCGACGCTTCATCAAAGGCCACAGTGACATAGTACGCCCAATGACATGCCTCACAGGTAAAGAAACTTGGACTTGGGGAACTGCCCAGCAAGTTGCATTCCAGTGACTCAAGCATCAATTGGCCATGGATGTTATCCTGGCCATCCCGACAGAGAAAGGAAAATTCTGCGTAGAAGCAGATGCAAGCAAGGGTGCGATCGGTGCCATACTATCCCAAGAACAGGATGGAAAGTGGAGGCCTGTAGCCTTCTTGTCAAAAGCCTTGATGATCACCGAGCCCAATTACGAGATTTACAACAAAGAATTGCTCACGATCATGCTCACTCTAGATGAGTGGCGGCACTACCTTATGGGTGCTGCTGAAGACTTTGAGATCTGGACAGATCATCAAAACCTTCAATACTTCCACAAACCACAGAAGCTCAACCGCCGACAAGCACAATGGGTAACCGAGCTTGCAGAGTATCATTTTACTCTTCATCACAAACCAGGAGCCTTCAACAAGAAGGCGGACCTCCTCAGTAGAAGGGCAGACCACCCGCAAGGTCAAGACAACAACAATGAAATCATTGTCCTTGCCCCAGAACATTTCTGGGCCATGATCATGCCCACCATCGACAAAACCCATGAACAAATCAAGAGCACAACCCGCAGTCACTCAAAGTGGGATCAAGGAATCGCTGGCTCACTCAATCATGAGAAAGGCGTTCAAGAAAGGGATGGCCTCTTGTACTATGACAAGAGAATCTACATTCCCTGTGACTCTGCCATATAAGGTGAAGTTATATTGCGCTGCCATGACCATATCATGGCAGGACACCCAGGCATCAAGAAAACAAAGAAATTAGTCCTTCATGACTATTGGTGGCCCAAGCTCAAGAAAGACATAGAAGCTTATGTCTGAGGATGCGAGACTTGTGCAAGAACTAAGTCAAGCACCCAAGCTTGATGAGCCCCACTCCATCCCAATGAAATTCTATCCAAACCATGGACGCACATTTCAGTTGACATGATTACTGGTCTCGTCCATGTAAAGGATTCAACGCCATCCTAGTCATTGTCGACTGCTTCTCCAAAGCCATCATCCCAGTCGCTTGCAAGACCACCCTCTCATCTGAAGGATGGGCCAAAATCTTGCAAGACGAAATCTATACCAAGTACAGAATGCTGGTCACAGTCATATCCAACCAAGGACCGCAGTTTGTATCCAAGTTCTTAGGGGACTTGTACAAAATGCTCCAGATCAAGGGAAATGCATCAATGGTATTCCACCCACAAACAGATGGACAGACAGAATGTGCCAACCAGGAGATCAAGAAATACCTTTGGATATTCATCAATCATCGACAGACCGACTGACCCAAATGGTTATCCTTGGCAGCATTCCAACACAACAATTGTGTTCACTCCACCACTGGCAAAAGCCCCTTCTTTGTCAACTACAGAAGAAATCCTCGAATCGCACCTGACTCCCATTCCCATGCTCCACTTCACACGCCTGTGTCCAAAGAATTCAAAGCCACCATGAAGCTCATACATGATGAAACAAAGACCACCTTTGAAAAGGTGGCTGCCCAAATGAAAACCCAGTACAACAAGAAAAAGAAAGCCATCATTGAATACCAGATTGGAAACAAAGTCTGGCTTGACACCACAAACCTCTGTCTCACCCGACCAAAGAAAAAGCTCAATGACAAGTGCATCAGCCCCTTTATCATTCTAGAAAAGTGTGGCCTCTCAGCCTACAAGCTCAAGCTTCTGCCAGCCTGGAAAATCTATCCCATGTTCAACAAAACACTTCTAACCATGTATGTCCCACCAATATTCCCCAACCAGCAACAAGAGCCGCCACCTCCACCTGATATTATCAATGACGAAGAAGAATATGAGGTTGAAGCCATCCTTGATCACAAAATGCATAAAGTATGTGGAAGAGTGGGCGAACCATCAAACATTGTAACCGATTACCTCGTCAAGTGGAAGGGCTATGGAATGGAGGAACACAAGTGAACAAAGGAGAGCGAACTCGGCCATGCAAAGAAAGCGATTGCTGACTACCTCAAATCAAGAGAAGGCTCCATACAGGTCCAAGCTGTCATCATGCAACCAAACACCACAACATTTATCTTTGACTCCAGGAAAAAGGGGGACAACATACAGTTCCAAGTCCAACAAGGCAAGGACTTCATCTCCACAGGCTGGTATTTTGAACATGAAATCCCTCACCTCAAACAGTTAATTGATGATTACTATTGGGCAAGCAGGGATGGATTTAGTGAAGAGTATGGACCAGTGGATGGATTCATGCCGGAAGAAGAGGGGGGCTGAATGTAAAGCAGTCGGGATGCCTGCCTTTAACGAGGAGGTAATGTTATGATTTTTCCATTTTCTTATCTTATCTTGGGCACTTATCTTATCATGATCCTAATCACATCTAATCCAAGTGCCTATCTATTATCTGATCATGATGGACTTGCCATCATGTCCATACGAGACACCCCCATCGAGTCCCTTGCATGTTGCCTTAGTGCATGCTCACTACAAGGCTTTCCATCAGACTTGCATGCCACTATGACTCTTACTTACATGATTGCCGGACTCAACAAACTATTAATAGCATGTACAGAATAGTATATAAGTAGGGTAGCTCTCGCTGTATATTCTCCAGCTTCAAGCTAAAGTTTTAATACACCAAACTTACTCTCAGACTCACTCCTCAGCCAAGACTAAGGGTCTGATCTTTGATTCTTGGTTATCAAGCATACTTGACACTCATTGGGTGACTGTACAAACACAATACAGCCCTTTGTTTAGTCTTATTTGTTATACCAGAGTTCGGGTCTAACAGATAGTGGTGAGTCCATTGGAGTCCAGTAATTGTTCAATGAAATCCATAGATATGGAATCCCATGGGTGTTCTGGAACTGGCAAGGGTTTGAGTAAATTGTAGGGGCAATGTCTAGGTGTCTTGTTGCGACCACAAACCGTATAAGATTTGACGTAGTGGCGAATATATTCATGCATCTGTGGCCAGGTGTAGTTCCATCGGAAAAATTCCAAGGTTCGGTTTTGACCAAAATGACCTGCCAGGATGTGATCGTGATTGTTCTGTAGGACATGGAGACAGAGGTCCTTGGAGTCCGGGACATAGATGCGATTATCAAGATGGAGAATGTCTGATTCATCTACAGACCACCAAGAAGGGGAAGTGAGAGTGGATGATTTGGCCTGCCAGAATCCTTCAGCAGCCGTGGAGTCGGAGAGTTGTGCTTGCTTGATATCAGAATGAAGCTTGTCAATGTCCATTATAGTGCTAGCACGGAGAGTAGGGCCTTCCAGAAATGTAGCACGGAGAGACGCGGAGAGTTGTTCTTGAGTGAAAACAGGTCGGAAGTTGTGAGGATTGACTGCTGCATATTGACTATCTCCCTCTTTTGGATAGATGTCCCATCGTCTAGTGAGTGCGTCCGGTTTTCCTCCAAATCTCCCCAGGCAGAAGCAGATTACTAGATTAAACTGGGAAAGATATTCAGACCACCGGACTTGCCACCAGGTAAGAATCTTGGTTGTAGAAAAATATTCAAGATTCTTGTAGTCCGTAACAATGTCGATGGAGTCTGCGGAGCCCTCAAGGTAGTGACGCCAGTATTTAAAGGCTTCGAAGATAGCTAGAAGCTCTTTATCATGGGTGTCATAGTTGAGTTCAGCATTGTGAAGGCTCTGGGAGAGGAATGCGATGGGGTGGATTTTGCCATCTTCAAGGTAGATGGAGAGGATAGCAGCAATAGCATAGTCGGAAGTGTCAGTCTCCATGACCAATTGCCAGTTGGGGACCCAATGGGTGAGGATAGGAGTGTGAGTGAATGCTTGCTTTAGTTCATTGAAAGCAGCCATACACTTGTCGTCGAATTTCCATGGAGTACCTTTGCAGGTGAGGTGAGTTAAAGGAATAACAATGTCACTGTACTCATGAATAAAACGGTGGTAGAAATTGGTGAAGCCAAGGAAGGATTGAATGTCCTTAACTTTCCATGGGACCGGCCAGTCTAAAATGGCCTTGACCTTGTCTTCAGACATGCAGAGGCCCTCTGGTGATAGAATGTAGCCAAGATATTCCATGGAATCCTGGTGAAACTCACATTTGGATCCTTTGCAGTAGAGCCTATTTGCTCTTAGTCTGCACAGAACCTCACGTATGTGTTCCCAGTGATCCATGGGGTTGTCAGAATAAATGAGGATGTTGCCTAGGTATACGACTATGGAGATGTCAAGCATGTCAGCGAAAATATTGTTCATAAAGCATTGGAATGCCACGGGAGCGTTAGTGAGTCCAAAAGCCATGACATGCCATTCAAAGGAGCCATAACAGGTCTGGAAGGCTGTTTTCCATTCATCACCATCAGCAATGCGTACTAGATGATAAGCATGGCAAAGATCAAGTTTGGTGTAGATGCGAGCGGAGCACACGGAGTTGAGGAGGTCAGAAATGAGTGGAAGGGGGTAACAGTCTTTCTTGGATATTTTGTTTAAGCCATGGAAGTCAACACAAAGACGGAGTTCACCAGTCTTTTTCTTGACAAAGAGGACCAGAGCTCTGTGGGGAGAATGTGAGGGTGTGATGAATCCACTCCAGAGGTTATCGTCAATAAACTCATGTAGTGCCTTGAGTTTGGATTCCAAGAGGGAGTAGATAGGACCGAGTGGGGGAGATGTGCCTTCCTCCAGGTTAATCTTGAGGTTGTACAGTCTGTGCTCTGGGAGATTCTTGGAGAGCGAATCACTGAATACGTCAGCAAAATCATGATATTCTGGTGGTATATCTGACATATCCGGCAGGGCCATGGAGCCAGCCTTACCGCTAATGCTAGGTGCGGAAGGTTGAAGAGTATATTGTTGGGCTCCATCTTCTGCACATGCTCGAACAAAAGCAGCCACAGAGATGATAGATATCTTGGGTGTAACTGTGGCAGAAAAGGAAGGGATGATAGGGTAGGAATAGATAGGCTCATATAGCAGCAGAGCCCGTCGGGATCTCAGAGTGGGTTTGGAAACTGGGGTTGGAATAGGATTGGGAGTTGGATGAGGAATGTCCACGTGGGTGGATGCAGTTGCATCGGAGTCCGCGGAAGTACTTGCAGGGATAGAAGCACCTAGTAATGGTGAATGGAAAGTAATACTGTGCTTTACCCAGTCAATCAATGGATTGTAGTGGGAGAGCCAGTTGTATCCCAGAACAATGTTACAGGATGAATCTAGACAAGTGATGTAGAAGTCAACAGAAAGGATGTCTCCAGAAGGGAAATGGATGGGAAGAGTGATGGATTAGGAGATATGAGATCCGGCGGAGCTGTCAAGGAGTCGTAATTGAACAGGAGGGATAGGTTTGGTAGGAAGGTTGTGATCCTCAATATACTTGCAGTCGACAAAACAATGGCTAGAACCAGAGTCAACCAAGGCAAGAAAACGAAGGATGGTAATGATTGGAGATCCATCAGGCTCTGTACTGGAGCTGACTTCAGATGAGAGTGATACAGTTAATGAATGGTTGGAAAGAGTGGTGGCGTTGAGGATGACAACCTCCAATGTGTGATTACAGTCAATGCAACCCTGATCTTGCATGGAGGATACAGGGCTGCCCTCTAGTTTTCTGACTCCGACAGAGCCAGTTCCTCAGAGGCAGGAAGGGGGTCTTCAACTTCTGCAGCATGGCCTTTAGTGGAGGCCGCGGCTTTGCGCTTGTTGCAGTCATCAGTCTTATGCTTACCTCTGCAGAACATGCAGAGGTTGTTCTTCTTGCGGCAGTCCTTTTCTTTCTGAGATGGCTGTCTTTGCCTAGCTTGTCAGCATAGGGCTTAGGAGTGGAAGCTGATCCTGAAAAAGTGGAATCCGAGGATTTCGGAGTTGATCCGGAGGCCAAAGAGTTGGAGTTGGAACTAGATCCCTTGGATTTAGGGTTGTTGGAATATGAACCGCAGGCCTTGTTGTCCCGGTTTTCATGGGATATCTCAGTCCTCCGAGTCCAATAGCGAGCGTCAAGTTCCTGGGCTAGGAAACGCATGTCATGGAGATTGTTAGGCTTCTCATGGTGAGCCATATCATCCTTGATGCGGGTACAGAGTCTGCAGTAGAAAGTGTGGCGAAGGGAATTATCTCTGTACCTGACTTGGGAGGCATATTGGTTGAACTGAACCATATACTTCATAATTCGGTCTCTGTCGCGCATCCGGAGGTGCTCAAGAGCATCTTCAGCATCTCCAATGGCATCAAAGGGACCGAAGTTAGTCCTGAGTTCATCAAGGAAAGCAGCATAGGAATACTGCCAGGCCAGTGGGTTCCGGAGATTTGGACGGAGTATGTCTGGTTCGAACCAGTCAAGAGCGGTGCCAGAGAGGAAGGAAATGGCGTAGTGGACTTTACTGGCATCCATAGCGAAAGCTGTGGGTCTGTCATTAAAGTTCAACTGGAGAGAGACAATGAAAGCTTTGAGTTTCCATGGGTCTGAACCATCAAAGGCATCAGGTTCTTTGACCTTGGTGCGAATGGGGTTGGGTCAAGGGTTGTTTAGTGTGGTGGAAACCCTGTGTAACAGATTCATGAATTCTTGCAGGAAATCCTGCTCGTTGGGACAATTGTTGGGGCCCCCGGGACTGCCAGGTTGATTGTCAGGTGGGTCATCATCCAGATTGCGATGGTGTAGAGTATGGGTTGGAGTTTCAGGTTCTTCCTCATTGTCACTTACAGTGTCTGGGGAATCTGATTGCCCTCCATTTGTGGGCTGTGGAGCTGGTGTCTCTGGTTCCAGATCATTGCGGAATCCATCGAAGAAGCTGGTCCATTGGTGATGAGAGGTTCCTCTGGGTGCATTGAAAACATTAGGAGTTTTGGAATTGAGATTGGAGTGTCAGGCGGTGAAGTTAGAATGAGTATAGATTTCCCTACAGGATGGTTGTCCTCCGATGGAGGCCGATCCGAAGAGTTCCGGGTTTTCCTTGGATGCAGAAGCTGGAATATTATCCATAGAGAATATTACGGTTCTCTTTCTTTGACTGTTCTCTGCGTCTGGGGGATAGGTGAATGTAGTAGACATAGTTTGAGAAAAATTTGACTCAAGGGGTTGAGTTTGAATATACTGTTAGGGACGTGCCAATTAGATCGAGATAGATTGCATGAGTGGAGGTCCGCAGAGTGCGCAGGCTTTGGCGAAGCTATTAGCAATGTCACCCTTGAGCCAAAGCCCTTAAGTTGGATAGCAGAGCGGAGAACGTGGAGAACATGGAGTGGATGAGAGATTAAGAGATAGTCCAATGGAGTGGAGTCCGCAGACTTTAAGAGTGATGAAGTTAGACTTAGAGTTAGAGAGAGTTTGGGCTGAACCAAGTTGATATTCAAACTGAGTATCTACAAGTAATTGTACAGTATATATATGAGTAGGTAAATCTGAGTCGGAGTCCGTCGGACTCCGAGGAGGTCTGTTCGCTACTGGATTTGGATTCTAGAATTAATATATGATTTAGCGAAATGAAAAGATAAATGAAATATCAAATGGAGCAGAGTAATAGTAAGCAGCTGAAGACTGCTGAGTCCAGTAGTAAGGATTGCTGGAGTCAGGATTTGAAGTTTGAGTGGGTGTGAAGTGGAGGCTGGCAGCATGCGTGTAACAGATTAGTAGAAAATCTGGCAGCTCTGGGAATTGAATCTAGAACCTTAAAAAGATTTTTAATAATGTTACCTGACATAGCTAAAGTGCACATGCTAACCACTATACCATATTAGCATTATATATTTAAATAATCAACTTCCTATATAACCTCCCTCTCTTATATTTATAATATCCTCATTGGGCCCTCCCTTTGGTATGCTTTGATGTGCCTTTTTTTTTTTTTCCTTATTGGGCTGGTTAAATTAGCCCATCAATTGCACCCAGAATTGGCTATGCCATGACATTGATGGCATCAATATTAGGCTATTTTCAGAAAGATTTGGCATTTTAGCTTATTTGGGGCTTCCTCAGGTTATTGGGTGGGTTAGGGGATGGTACTAGTATATGCCTAAACATAAATAGTATAAGAGTGAACCCTCTGGTGAGATATGGGGGCCCTGGGGAGGGGGTAAAAAGGGTAAAATAATTAAAAAATTGCATAAAATTCATGTTTTAGGGTGCTACATGCATCAGATCACTTCAAAAACTTGACCAATGAATTCTCTGGCCTTGAAAACCCCTAAACAACTCCTCTATAGTATGAGTATGCTATCAGTTATACACAAAGATATTCTGTGTGCATAGATGGCTCACTAGTAAAAATGACCTCTGGGGATAATACATGAGTGTAATGTTTTTTAGGTCAAGGAATCTGAATCTGATAGTCCCCAGGCCATAGGATGCCCAGAACATTGGAATATGGGAGGT
Organism: Armillaria borealis; assembly: GCA_030435635.1. Classification (NCBI taxonomy): domain Eukaryota; kingdom Fungi; phylum Basidiomycota; class Agaricomycetes; order Agaricales; family Physalacriaceae; genus Armillaria; species Armillaria borealis. The sequence goes on from JAUEPT010000122.1 coordinate 120,854, forward strand.
GCTCTTCTACATTTTTAGAAAGATCTGCTTATATCTCTGCCAATACATTTCAGATCATCCTGGTCTTTTGTATACAGTATTATACAATATATATTGTGTATTGTATACTTGGGGTGTTCTGGGGGTTTTCAAGGTCAATAAATCTATTGGTAACAACTCTGAAGTTTTCCAAAGCTTAGAAATGTGAGCTTCCATAAGTGCTTTTCTTAAACTGTTATATCATTATTTCTATCATTCCTGAGACCCCATAAATGTAACCATAAGTCATTTAGGGGATTTTCAAGGTTAAAGAATTAATTAGTGATGACCCCAGACTGGCACAATGGCTAGAAATCAAAATATACTGTATGTACCCCTCAACCCCCTATTTTTCATTGCATTTTAGTGGTGATATATAGCATATGAAGATGTATTCTAGGGTCTTCATAGTGTAGAAATCAATTGGTAATATTCCCAAAGAGATCCAATGCATGCAGCACCATAAAAAGCTAATTTTCCTGATTATTCCTAGCTATAAAATGTGCCATATGTACTGTAAAGGAGTTGTTTAGGGGTTTTCAAGGCCAGAGAATTCATTGGTCAAGTTTTTGAAGTGATCTGATGCATGTAGCACCCTAAAACATGAATTTTATGCAATTTTTTAATTATTTTACCCTTTTTACCCCCTCCCCAGGGCCCCCATATCTCACCAGAGGGTTCACTCTTATACTATTTATGTTTAGGCATATACTAGTACCATCCCCTAACCCACCCAATAACCTGAGGAAGCCCCAAATAAGCTAAAATGCCAAATCTTTCTGAAAATAGCCTAATATTGATGCCATCAATGTCATGGCATAGCCAATTCTGGGTGCAATTGATGGGCTAATTTAACCAGCCCAATAAGGAAAAAAAAAAAAAGGCACATCAAAGCATACCAAAGGGAGGGCCCAATGAGGATATTATAAATATAAGAGAGGGAGGTTATATAGGAAGTTGATTATTTAAATATATAATGCTAATATGGTATAGTGGTTAGCATGTGCACTTTAGCTATGTCAGGTAACATTATTAAAAATCTTTTTAAGGTTCTAGATTCAATTCCCAGAGCTGCCAGATTTTCTACTAATCACATGATTTGGTCCAGGTTTCTATGCTGACTAATAGACCATGTAATACTGTCAAAATACCTTATATAAGCTGGTCTGTCCACTGACACTCCTGATGCATGAATTAAATCTGTCAACTAATACATTTCATACAAAAATCTAGCAGCCAAAGCTGTTCTGTAGTCATATACTTAGATGATGTTCTTATATATTCCAATAACCCCTGTTAGGAATGTGCCAAATAGGTCAAGATAGATTGCATGAGCGGAGGTCTGTGATGTGTGTGGACTTTGGCGAAGCTATTAGCAACATCACCCTTGAGCTGAAGCCCTAAAGTTGATTAGCAGAGAGCGAAGGTTTGGATAGAGTTAGAGATAGTCCAATGGAGCAGAGGCTGTGGACTTGAGAGCGATAAGTTAGACTTAGAGTGTTAGGCCTAGCCTACATGTGATCTTCTTAACATAGTGCCAACACAGGAGCTGTCTCATGTTCAGACAATCACTTCTGCATTGGGTTGTCAAGCAGTGCTTGATGTGATATGGCAAAGGTATAGATAAACTTTAGCTCAAAGCTGAGGTTACTACAGCGAGAGCTACAGTACTTATATACTAAAGTCCATGAGCTAATAATAACTTGTGATACGTGTCTGTCATGCATGAAACAATAAGAATTGTACATTGATGGTCCGGTTGTCATGAGTCATAGTACAATGGCGGTTGTTGCCCAAATAAGTTATGGTGGGGATCTAGGCGCCATGATAAGATGAGATAAGATAGGTGCCTAAGAGATAAAGATAAGAAAAAGCGGAAAAATCATAACATTACTCTCTCATTAAGGCAGACATCCTGACTGCCTAGGACTCCTCTGGTGGTGAGTCGTATTGGGCGTCTACTTGACTCATCCAGTACTCATCTAGAAACTCCTTCCATCTGGTTTCATTAGGGTTTCTGACCCATCTCTGGGTCCCATCTTGTCTCTGTGCCAAGTAATGAACGTCACCGTTGTCTTGGTACTCATGGTCAATGATCATGGTGAGAGCACGATCAAAAGGTGTTGCAATTTTTGCTATGTCTACCCAACCAGCTTGTCAGGTCTTCTTCTCGTAGTTGTTGATGGCTTCTCATGCATTTTCCATCTCAGTTTCTGGTACCCATGAGTTGTGTTCTTTCATCCACCCTTTTCATTTGATGAAGTAGTCAATGACCGTGGTCGATGGTTGTCCTCTTTTTCCCCAGATACGTCGGGTTTTCGAATCCAGTACTTCTTCAATTTCCCACTGTTCTTCTCTGTCAATGAGGTCAGGAGGTGGAGGCGGGGGTTGCTCTTGGCTGGGAAAGGTGGGGGGGTGTATGGAGTGAGGAGCTTCTCGTTGAAGCATGGGTGAATCTTCCAGTGTGGTGGCAGCTTGAGTTTGTAAGCTGCGGCCCTGGTTTTTTCAAGGATCTTGAATAGTCCAACTCACTTGTCATCCAATTTCTTCTTCGGATGGGGAAGATGGAGATTGATGGTGTCTAACCATACCCGATCTCCAATATGGTATTCCCTGATGTTGTTACGATTTTTCCATTTTCCTTATCTTATCTCTCAAGCGCCTATCTAATCATATCTTATCTTCGGCGCTCACCGCTTATCTACGGATACCAGACCGGACCGCGTCATGGTCACCACGTTTATATCGGACGACTTCAGTTCTTTTACTACGGCTCGCGATATTCGCTTGCCTAGCATGACTTCTCTTACGTTTGACGAACCGTTACCTCATGGTAACCACGGACATTGATCTATTCTTAGCATACAACGTTTAGTATATAAGTAGCATAGTTCTCGACTGTATATCCTTAGTCTCGAACTAAAGTTTATCTTACTTTGCCAATACCGCGATTAGCACCAATTGACTAAGCGCTAATACGAGTGATTGACCGAACGCGAGTCAGCTCTATTACGCCTTACGTTAATAAGGTCACGTGTCAGGCAGAGCCTAACAATTAGTTCGAGACTTCCTCTCCTCTTCCTCCGTATCCACTACGACCAAGAGGACCCCACCCTATGAACGAAGACCAGTACACCGTCGCCG